>ML788548.1:125351-145097 GCA_009831015.1 Picea engelmannii | reverse complement strand
TATATATATATATATATATATATATATATATATATATATATATATATATATATATCATGTTGTGATATTTGAATATGAGTAATGATGGATTGTGTATCTAGGAAAATTGTTATAACATTGTTGAAGATATATGAAGACAAGGGGGGATGGTAAGAGTGTTGAACAAGAGAATTGTTGAAGGGAGCCTATGAGCTTCTACAAATATCAATTGATCAGGTAGCATCAATTAATGTAATAAAAGACATGCAACTATGCATTTGGGTTTGTTTATGATGCATAAATGCTTAAGGGAATTTAGGTAAGAACTCCCTCAACAAATTTTTCAATTTTTTACATTGATGTAAAGGAAAAGGGCCTTGAGTGTACACATGTTGTGTAGATATTGAATGCTCATTTATGAGAAATATAATTGCATATTATGATATGTTGGTTGTGATATCATAAATAAGTCAAGTTAGGAGACTTTCTCATGTCGTTACAATGAATACTAATAAAGTATCCATCTGTGAGGCCATGATGTGGTTGGATATGGAAGGGCCATAACTTCATACAAGTTTGTAATGGTCTTCCCATATATAACCGATGTATGGATTGAAACCTCTTTGCTGACACAAGAGAGCACTAAGGGGATTATATTCCTATTGTTTTGTATGCGTTGAAGAAGAAGGTATCCAAATGATTGGACATGTAAATGGGGAATAATTTGGATGGTGAATTGAGGTGTTGGATATACCATCTAACTCACCATGGTGGAATACATGGCATGGATATATGGTATTCCATAGTCAATGCAAGGATGCATTGTGTAGATGTGGCCATGGGTATTGGCACATTGGTTTTATTTATTGGTAAAGTTTGATTGCATTATGAAAATATTGGTTTGTTGATAATGCATGTACAATGAATGATAATTTCACTCCAAATAATATGATTAACAATGAATTCCATTTTTAATATGAATAATGGATGTAAATGATTGAATTGTTGGTAAGATACAATTATGAGATCACTTAACGAGTTGTTATAAATGTGCATGAATACTAACAATTCATTTGGTTGCATGAAAGTTGAGAAAATGTAGGAAAAATGGTCTTGGATATGGAAATGGTGTAATACCATGAACAAGACTGATTCCTACTACAAAATCCAAACAATTATGAGAAGAAAATTCTTGCTTGGGAAATTTGTGTTCATGTATAAAACAAATTTGAAAATTAATAGGTGAAATTGTTATAATGATGATATCTCATGATGATTGTATGTGTGTATAGATGAGATAATAGCTATTGAATCTAGGAAAGCTTAGGTAGAAGGATACTATTAGGACATTGAACCCTATGAGTACCACAACTTACAGATTGCTAATGGGAGTTTGGTAGTAAGTTGGCACTCTCCTTGCATTTGAAAGCCTTGTAAAGATGGATCACATGAGGGACTGTGAAAGAGAGAAGGGGATGTCTGAGCCTAGAGGAAGAGGTAACTAAATAATATATGGAATGGTGGTTGGAATAATGTGGGTGTGTCAGAGAAGAATAGTGAGATCAATTATTTATTTTGGTATCTTTGTGAAGCACGAGATAGCCATACAAATGAGTATTGGTTTATGATTGAAAACTTATTTTGAATAAATGCTTATATTTTGGAGTTGAAAACTCTTGTGAATAATATGATTGTTATATGATAATGGATATAATGGGTATAATTTATTAAGGTTTCTTTAGGAACAACTAAAGAATGAAAGACAAGAACTGGGAATATTTTTTGGGGGACAACAAGAAGCAAGTTGTCATGCTTGTAGAAGAAGCAAGTTGTTAGGCTTGCAGAATAACCAGGTTTTCAGGCCTAAAGAGTGAACTCTTGTGTGAGTTTCACTACAAGAACAATATTTCTACTGTTATTTCCTAGTAGTTTTCCTAGAAATGAGATCCGTTGAGTTCCTATTAGTGAAATTCCCGGTTATTTGTGCCAGAGAGACTCTAATAAATGAATGGTACATCCCAATTGATTGAGAGAAGTAAATGGGGTACATTCCTTAGGTTGGGTATGTCGAGAAGAAGATAGCCAAAGGAATCAAGATAGCTATAAGAAAAACTAATGGACTATGGAGAGACTGAAGGTTGGAAATTGTTGCTAGACTAATGACTTGTAAAATCATTATGTATGTTTTTGTGCCAAAATTCCTATGTATTTTTGTTTTGGGCCATAATTCCATGTGATATTAAGTCAGAGAGCCTAAAATTATAAATGTATGTACACCATAGGGTGTTGTGCACTAAGGATAGTGAAAAGGATAAGGGGGAGGACGTGTAACATCCCAAGTTTTAATTCTTGCAATTATAATGTAATTGTATAAATGTGAATTAGGTTGGTGAGACAATATGTTAGGGCGAAGATCCGTATTGATTAATATGGTTGAGGGATGAAATATGTATTATGTACATTGAAATGATTAATAAAAATAATAATCATTGGTTGTGATATGAGAGGGATGATAATGACGAGGGGATATGATTCCAAAAAAGAGTGGGCTAAAGTGAGTTTTACTCATGGTATTTAAATCCCAATTTGTTTCCTTGAGTTTTATTGTTGAGTGAACCTTCTATTTTTTGTTGAGTGATCCCAAATCCAATCATTGAATTAATATAAGAGGTTGGGTGAAGAATTCAAACCACTCAGTTATGACAACATGGGTTGAGTGTAATCATCCTTTTAGGGAAGAGTGAGAGTCAAGCAAGCAAGGGAGAAGAAGGGAATTCTATGGAAAAAGGGGACACTTTTACAAGAAGATTTTGGGCAATAAGGGAGGATCTAACTCCTGGGAAGAGAAAAAACCATGTTGTTCTTGAAGGTAGCCATTATTGAGCTATTTTTTTGTTGGAAATGTTGCTTGTGTGCCTATAAAAAAGGGTTGTAATCCTATAGTTCCTTTTATTGTTGAGGAAATGGCTCAATATCCTCATGAAGACTATTGTGAGCACTCCTAGAATAACTGAGAGTTCCTATAGTCCCCAACTGACATATTCTTGACCAACTGAGTGCACTAGAAGCCTTGAAAAAATAATGGTACAGTCTGATAGACTGAAAGTAGTCAAACGACTACATTCCTTGGGTTGTGAAGACCACGGGCAAGAGATTTTGTGGATTGGGAAATGTTGTTGGAATGGAACCTAGGCTCTAAGTTGTTAAATGTGGAGAGTGTATATCCAAGAGGGACGAATATCCTTGTGGAATCATAGACTCATCTTAGGGGTGTCTTGTTGTTGAGATAAAATGAACAACAAGCCTATGGATGGGAGGAATGTCCTTCGTATGCAACCAATTGGTTAATCTACAAACATACAAGTTTATGTTGTTTTTATTATGACTATTCTACTGTGTAAATGAACATTTGAATGTCGTATGCTTGTTGGGTTTGCTTGCATTCATGGTTTGTATTATGTTGTTAGATGCATGTTAAATTATGGTCCTGCTACCTCGTGGTTATTGTATATGCATAGGTTATTTTTAAATTTCATTTTAGAAGGTGAGTACATTACACCCTAGCATCTACAATGGGAAAAATTTATAAATAAAACAAAATTGGTAAGTTTAAACATGAAAAATCAACAATGTTCTAGATGTGGAATTCTATTTATCCCTCATCGTACATTTGTAAAACACTTACCAACCCCAATATCATCAACATGTATGCTTTCACCCTCATCACTATAACCATCCCCTCCCTCATCACCATGACATTGTTTCTCTCATGGAAGCCAAGGCCACTATCGTTATGTGCATATATTCACATGTCATCCTCATCATTGATGATGTCATATCCCTAGAATAATAATTATATATTTAACCTTTAAAAAAAATATGTCAAATATATATCTATCTTGATAAATGAATTCACCAATCTACTTTGATTTTCACTCTAACCAAGAATCATCATCCCAACTGTATTTCAATTCTACCTAGTTTCTATCTCTTAAAATTGCCAAATCCAAAACTTCAAAGAAGGGAAGTTTTTGTATCATGTATAGTTCCCTCCCTTCCTTTTAATTGTTTCTAATAAATTAGAGCATAAAATTTTAAGATTTGGATATAATGGAATTATTTTCCTTGTTTTCCCACTTCTTGATAATTAACAATGGATTCATTTTACAAAATTTGCATCCATCATCGTATTTCATTACGTGCACTTCCCTGCATTGTTAATGACACCAATAGGGTGTCATCTTTCGTATAGTAAAAAATAATTTTGCATGTCAACAATGGTGTCATGAATCTAACCTTTAGGGAATTAATTAAGTGAATAATAATACCATTGGTCCATATTTTAGTACCATGCACTTGTATTAAATATACTTTGCAATATGTTCTTGGAAGTGAACACATCTCAAGAATCCTACCTTTCTTGGAACTCAAAAATATTTCCCTATTGAATCTTAATTGATAGGGGTATAGCCATAAATATCTTCCTTATGTCCTAATAGGGATAAATATGGTACACTTTGCAATATCAGCTGATCTTACAGAGTGAGGAATGTCAAGAAGAGACATAATACATGATCTAAAAATATTTTCAAACTACTTGTTAGGCCTTGTTTCCTTCCTTCCATCCATGTGCACCTCCACTAAAGCATGTCTCTAGAACATGAAGTTAGGAAATGACTCCCCATATTACAAATTAAAGTCCTGTAACCCACAAAACCCTATGTTCCCCAAAAATGGTTCTCTAACAAGAAATTTGTTATAGATTATAATTGGTTATGGGTGTACAAAAGGATGCAAGTTTCCCTCTTGTGGGGTGGTCGGTCCGTACATAAAAAATAGTATGTAGACGTATGTCAAGTCTTCAAATCACCCTAGGTTTTCTTTTAAAATTGGGGTTCCCCACTCAATTTTCACTTTAACTCTTTCATCATCATGCTTGAGCTTCTAATATTAACTTAAATACTTTCGCTTGATATTGAAATTTTTAGTGACTTTACCTTTTCAATAAATTGATTTTTTTGTTTCATGATTTTTTGGGATTTCTATTGATTAGCTTTAATTTTAATTTTCCATAGATTGATAAGTTGCAAAGGTTTTCCACACTTGGAAAAATTCTTGAAAAAGTTTCCTTGATATATTTTTTTGATCTGTATCCCTTTTATGATTAAATTCATCTTGATCAGCAACATTAAAATAGAATTGTAAATAACAATAGAGATGCAACAACTGAGTTTGTCCATTATAATGGATAGAACTTACCCTAGATTCCTCCACTAAATGTTTTTAGGAAACCACCATCTTCAAGTTGGAGCTGGAGCCACTACAAAAAAATGTAGGAACCCTATTGACTAAAGACATCTAGTGCCAACCTTCCTAGGAATACCACTTTAATTCCTCACTAGGAGTTGAGAAAAGTTGTTGGTTATTGCTAGAGAAGGGCCATCATTGGTAAAACATCACTTGCAGGGATCCAACCATAAGAAACTATGGGAGATTCTTGTAGGGATACATAGGTTTTGAACTTTCTAGTCCAGTCCCAAATTCCAAGTAAATTAAATCAAGCTCAACAACATCATTTTGTAAAATTATTGGAAGATAATAGATCTCTTGTCTCCGAAGCCAAGAAGGAAATCCCTCATTCTGTCTAAATGGGATATAGTTGGAAATTTTGTAGGCCTCTAGCCCAACTCAAAAGCTATGGAAACATGGGTAGCATAGCTATGGTCTCCCAAGATCAATGGACAAGTAACAGTTTTTACCTCCGGCCATGGTTATTATGTATTTCTCTTTTTAAATCAGGAAGAGTGGGTTTTGATATTTAGATATGGGCCATATTTCTTTGGATCCAAGGATATGTATCTATCCCCATGGGCCCTTAACTTAAATCTAGAATAATATTTTATAACAACCCAGTGTGGGTCATATTACCTCACATTCCATTAATTTTCTAGGATGAATGCTCCCTTAGAGAGATTGGAAATAAACTTGGTCATTTCATTGACTAAAAAGAACCAAAAGGGAATCTATATTATTGTGTGAAAAATATGCATAAAGGTGGATTTGGATAAGGGACTCCTAGAAGATTTGAAAATCAATTTAGATGGGTGGAGCCACCATCAAGTGCTAGATTGTGAGTAGATTCCATTCAAGTGCATTTCTTGTCATGCTTCTAGACATTTTGCTAAAAAGTCTTCAAAAATCCAAGAAGAGCACCCCACTTCAAAGTAGTAGTCAAGGAAGGAACCTGCATTCAATATGGTTCTAAGAAGGTGTAGGAATTTTAAATGTGAGGGTCTATCTCATCCAAATACATCACAAGAGGGTCTACTCACATCAATAATCTACAAATTTGAAGTTATTTGTAACTTAGAGAGAATAATAAATCCTAAAGACATGAGGAATAAAGTTGAAGAGGATTACATGATAGATCTCAATGTTGAAATAGCACATCCTGGTAATGGTACAGATCCATCCCATGAGGATCCAATGGATAGTTCCCAATAATAAGAGGAGGAAGAAGAAAAATAAGAAGAAGAAGAAGAAGAAGAGGAAACTCATGAATATGTAGAGGAGTTAGAGGAGGAATATCATGAAACAGAGGAAAACAAAGCGAAAGAAAAAAACTCATGTCAAGAAGAGGACATATAGGTGGAAAAATAAGTGCATGTTCATCCTAATCCCTCTAAATACTTTGTTGGAATTGGGGGTAACCCTGAGAAGAACAAAACAAAATTTGCAGAAATAAAAAAGAACGAATAATACTCCAAGAAGATTGGTGGTGTATAAAGACATCATTTCATCACTTAAGCATAGTGCATTGTGATCAAAACATCACAATTCATTATTGAATACATCATTTTGTACATTCTACATTGACCCATGGGGTACTTCATTTATAGTCTTTTTATCTAACCAATTTCCTTGAAATGGGAAGATTTGGTCCACAAATAATAGTCAACAATTGTAACAGATTCTAGAAAATACACGGTGTTTCGTTGGCTATTCGACTCAACCATCCAGTCATCCAATGCATAGTTTATTTATCGGTTGGTAAATCCATCAAACGAATGTCTCCAACTGATAGTCAAATTCTCTTCTAACTATCCCCAACAAATAGTCGACTACTTGACCGACCATCTCTAGTTTCTAGTCAACTTCTCGACTTATTGTCTCTAGTAGAGAAGTGGTGAACCATTAGAACCTAAGGTTCCAAAATCCCCCCCATCAACACATGGTTCTAGAGGCTTAGGAGGTGAAATTACACCAAATGAACACCCCCCCAGAATTCCATCTTCTTGTAGGTCGATCATATTGCGTAGCTTAACAATATTAGATTCAGATAATGGTTTGGTAAAGATATCAACAATATAATTATCAGTTTTGAAATAGACAAGAGTGACAACCTTCTCTTGAACTAACTATCTCAAGTAGTGAGCATGAAGTTCCACATGGTTCATTTTACTCTATGCAACAGGATTATTAGCAACCTGAATTGCACTTTGATTGTCACAATAGAGAGAAGTTGAGGCTTCAACAAGAAAACCAATCTCACCCAAGATTTGATGAATCCAAAATGCCTTTGTATCATCATTAATAGCGCCATGATACTCAAATTTTGTAGTTGACAAAGAGTCTGCCTTTTGTTTCTTGCATGACTAAACCATGGGTCCAGTGTTGAAGCAAAACACATAGCTAGAAGTGGAATTTAAATCATCGTTGTTTTATGTATAGTCGGATTCTGTGAAGCTGACTAACAAGTCTGAATAGTGAAAATACTTGATACCAAGATGAGAGGTACCCTTGATGTAATGGACAACTTGTTTTGTAGCTTTCTAGTGACTGACATGTGGATCTTGCATAAACAAAGAAACCACACTAACAACAAAGGACATATCAGGTCGAATGTGAGTTATATAAATAAGGCTACCAATCAATTATCGATAAAGAGTGGCATCGAATTTAGTTGATTGACGGTCTTTGGGAAGCATAATCTCTTATTGAAAATATGTATCACATGGCTTATGGTTGACCACGTTAAAATGATGCAAGAGGTCCAATACATATTTATATTGAGAGAGAAAAAAACCATTAGATAGAGGTAAAACTTGAAGACCAAGAAAATAATGCAGAAGACCAAGATCTAGCATATCAAAGGTGTCATCAAGTTGTTTCTTCAATCTAAGAAGTAGATCAATATTATTTCTAGTTATGTACAAATCATCAACATATACAAAAATAATCAAGTTATCATTGTTATCATGTAATACATAAAGACTATGATCAAATTCACAACATTTGAATCCAATATTGAGAAAGAAATAGTCAATCTTAGCATATCTGGTCCTTGGAGCCTATTTCAAACCATAAAGAGACTTTTATAATTGAAAAACAAGACTGGAGTTTGTCACAAAACTAGAAGGTTGTTCAATAAATTTTTATTTAGATAAGTCACCATGAACAAAGGAAGTTTTAACATCTATCTAGTGGATCTTCCATCCGAAGTGAGCAGCAAGGGAAACAGGGATGATTTTAAGGATGGAAATTTATTTTAAAATTTATAAACCTTGGCGAATCTTACTAATCCTTCATATGCCAACTATAATGTTTGGCGATATTTTTGTAAAAATATTCATATTTATAATGATTTTATATAGTTTGTATAAAAATTTGGCGATTTTTAGGGTAAAATAATTTTATCCTATAGAATTTGGGTGAATTACTTTTAGAATGGAGAATCTTTTCTTGGGAAAAACCATGGAAAATTAGCCCATAAGCGAAAATTAGCCCCTAAAATCATCTATGAAGGGAAATAATCAGTCGAACAAAATTCATCTTCGAAACAAGGGAAAATGTCTCAGTGTAGTCGATGCCTTCTTATTGAGAAACTCCTTTCATGACCAAACGATATTTATGACACTCAAAAACACCTAAATAGGAAAATATCAAAATTTCATGATGTACATCCCTTGACGTCGAGGAACTAAATTCCAGTTGTGACTCTTTAAAAGAGAATTCATCTTAGCTTGCATAGATTTCTCCCATTCAGGTTTTCCTTGCACATCTGCATAAGAGATAGAATCACAATTGTAGCATCCCCAGCCCCAAGTTGAGTCATTCCCACACAAAACATTTCCTCTATGATACAATTTATTAATTAAATGCTCTGTATATTGTTGGGTGTGTGTTATATTCTTTGCACAACTAGCTTTAGTGTGTGCTATGTTGCATTGGGCACGCAGGGGGGTTTGAGGGGGGGTCATAGAGGGGGAGATAGCCCTCTGCGCACGGGTTTGGGGGAAGATCCCCCAAGAATTTTTTTTTCCTCAGGAAACATGTCACATTTTTTTTTCTCTTTTTTCATGTCGCCTCGATTTACATGTCCATTGTTGGGCAGTTTTTTAGCACATGGTGTTTGTCAATGGTTTTCAATTTCTGGTTAAGGAATTAGGGTTGTTGACTAATACAGATCATTGGGTTAGGTTTTTGGATGTTGTTGACTCTTATATGTATATTTTATTGTAAACAATGTATCACTATGAATGAATATATAATATGTTGGTTTTCCTTGTTTGGGTTTCCAAGTGAAAAACATATGTGTAATGTGTGTATTTTCCATTGTATCTTTTTTGTTCTTTTATTGAAAATATGTTTGTAGTAAAATATTGTACAAGTTTAACATATACATTTGGTATCAGAGCTTTGTTGGCTTTAGGGGGACGCCTTTGTGGTTAAGGGTTTGGCTCGGGACTGTGATAAGCCTTGTTACAGTGGGAGATATGTGGTATTGACTTTTTCAGGTGAAAATAAATGGAGAGCAGATCAAAAATGGAGATCGATAAGTTTAATGGGAAAATCTTTGAGTTGTGGAAGCTCAAGATGGAAGATCAGTTGGTGGACAAAGATAAGTGGATCGTAGTGGATCTAGGTACTGCACCTACAGGAACTTCAGTAGATGACTGGAAAAATTTGGATCGAAAGACGAAGAGAACAATTTGATTTTGTCTCTTAGATTTAGTATTACTGAATGTGTCAGAGGAAGCTAAATCCAGGTATTTATGGGATAAGTTTGGGAATTCGTATCAATATAAGTCCCTAGTAAATAAATTAGTCTTGAGAAAGAAGCTATATAACATGAGGATGAGAGATGGAGACTCGGTGGAAGAGCATTTGAATGCATTCAATATTGTGGTAAGTCAATCAATATCTGTTGAGATTAAAATTTCAGATGAAGATAAGTGTATAAGTTTACTTGTCTCTTTACCAGACTCGTGGGATAGTTTGGTTGTGGCCATAGGTAGTAATACAACTGCCTTGAAGTTTGATGAAGTGGTCTCATCCTTGTTGTTGGAGGAGATGAGATGAAAGAACATGGAAGGACAGAGCACAAATGCATTATTTGCAATAAGATGCTCCCAGGAAAGAAATAGATCTAAGTCCTCAAGTGGGAGATCTAAGTCTAAGGGTAGATCTAAATCTCCTAGAAATTTTTTAAAGGTATGTTGGAGATGTGGAAAAGAAGGGAACTACAAGAAGTAGTGTAGATCCAAAGTTGAGAAAAAGAAGGGATCCGAGGAAGCTCCTTCTACAGAAGGAAAGACCTCCAAGGAAGAAGGAGGGTATGTGTACTCGGATTTTTCAAGCACACATGTAGATCATGAGGCATGGTTGGATGACTCAGGTGCATCCTTTAATATGACTCCCCACAGCGAGTGGTTCTGTGAATATGAAAGGTATAATGGAGGTAATGTTTTCCTAAGTGATGACTCGACAACCAGAATCATAGGATGAGGAAAATTCAAGTTGAGGCTCATATATGGAAGGATTAGAACACTACCTGGTGTTCTACAAATCCCAGGATTGACCAGAAATTTGATTTATGTAAGAAAAATGGACGATGTAGGGGTAAAAACAATATTTGAAAAGGAAACCTCTAGGATGGTTCGAGGAGAAATGGTGTTGTTGAAGGGAGTTTGATTTGGAACTTTGTATAAGCTACAAGGAAGCACAATTAGTGATGGGTGTAATATTTCCATTGTTCCTCTTATTGGAATTGAAGAAGAAAGAACTCCTACAGTCTTTGGAGAAAATGTTATGTTGTGTCATAAAAGACTGGGGCATATCGGAGAGAAGGGTCTTCGACTACTACATGGTAAAGGTATGGTTGAAGGTATGTCTAACTGCTCTCTGGATTTTGATTTTTGTGAACATTGTGTATATGGGAATAAGAATCGATTAAGATTCTCCTCTGGTGCAACGAGGGAAAAATGAATTTTACAGCTAGCTCACAGTGATGTGTTTGGACCTATGTCAGTTCCATCATTGGGAAAATCTGTGTACTATGTCTCATTTATAGATGTTTTTTTGAGTAATACTTGGATATATTTCCTTAGGAATAAATATGAATTCTTTGACAGGTGTAAAGAGTTTTAGGCTCTTGTTGAGAATCAAACGGAGAAAAGAATCAAGGTGTCGAGGACAGATAATGGCAGAGAGTTTTGTAGGAATGAATTTGAAGAATTCTATAAGAAGTGCGGTATAGAAAGGTAGAAGACTACTCCATGTACACCTCAACTGAATGAATTTGAAGAAAGGATGAACATGACATTGATGGAAAAAGAAAGGTGCATGCTCAGCAGTGTCGGGTTAGGGAAAGAATTATGGGCAGAGGCAGTGGGTACTGCATGTTACATGGTCAACAAATCACCGTCATCAACATTGGATGAAAAGACTCAACAAGAGGTATGGACTGGTAAGAAACCTTCTCTCACACAACTCAAGTTATTTGGCTATGAGGCCTATGTTCATGTTCCAAAGGAAAACAGGAGTAAGTTAGATAAGAAGGTTGAAAAGTATATATTTATTGGGAATAAATATTGTCTCAAAGGTTATAATCTTTGGAACCCAGAAACTAAGAAGGTAGTGTATAGACGAAATGTGGTATTTAGAGAAATGAAGGATGTTGTTAAACATGAAGTCCTACCAAGTAAGGAAGAACTAGATAAAATAGAATTCGATTTAAAGGATGATGAATCAGACTCTACAAAAGAACATGAATAAGAAGAAAGAAGATCATGATACTCTAGTATTTAGGAGATCGGTTTGAGAAAGAAGGCTACTGGAAAGGTATACTCCATATGATTTCTGTTCAAATTTTTCTTTGTCTATTATTGATGATTATCCTAGAAATGTCAGGGAGGGAGTGGATTTAGAGGATGGAAAGATCTGGAAAAAGGCCATGGATGAAGAAATGGAAACCTTGGATAAGAATGAGGCTTGAGATATAGTGGAGTTTCCGACTGGAAGAAATACCATTGGTAGAAAATGGGTATTTAAAAGGAAGCTGAATGAAGAAGGAAAAGTGGAGAAATACAAACCTCAGTTAGTAGAAAAGGGTTATTCCCAGGTTGAGGGAATTGATTTTGGTGAGATTTTTTATCCTGCTGCTAAGTTAACTTATATAATATTTGTATTATCTTTTGCTGCTGCATTTGATTTTGAAGTAGAACAGATGGATGTGAAGACAAAATTCCTACATGGGGATCTGGAAGAATAAATCTATATGAAGCAGCCAAAAGGATTTGTTGTGAAGGGAAAGAAGGAGCTAGTATGCAAGATGAAAAATCCCTTTTATGGTTTAAAACAATAATCAAGGATGTGGTATCAAAAATTTGATACTTGTATGCTAGGACTTGGATTCACAAGAAGCAAAGAGGATCACTGTGTGTATTTTAAATTAATTGGTGATCATTTGATTTATTTGATCTTGTATGTGGATGACATGTTGCTAACAGGAAACAACAAGGATATTATCCAGGATGTGAAAACTCAGTTTTCCTTTAAATTTGACATGAAGGATCTCGGTGCTTCAAATTTTATTTTGGGCATGGAAATTAAAAGAGATCAGAAAAAGAGGAAACTCTGGTTAAATCAGAGAAAATATGTCGAGACGATATTGTAGAGGTTTAATATGCAAGAATGTAAACTGGTCAAGGTACCTATTCTTGTTGGTGTAAAGTTATCTATGGATCAGTGTCCCAAGACACGGGAAGAGGAGGAGGACATGTCGCATGTTCCATATGCGAGTGAAATTGGTAGATTGATGTATCCAATGGTCTGTACTAGAACATACATTGCACATGCAGTGGGAGTTTTGAGCATGTATATGTCAAAACTAGGGAAGGAGCATTGGACAACAGTAAAAAGGGTTTTCAGGTATTTGTGTTGCAGTGTTAGCTATGGATTGTGCTACCAAGAAGACTAGGATTGGATAGAGTTTTGGATATACATGGATTTGTGGATGTAGACTGGGATGAAGATCTGGATCATAGGATATCTACAAGCGGGTATGTGTTTAATCTGTTTTGAGGAGAAATCAATTGGATGAGAAAAAGACAGTTGTAGTAGCACTTTCAACTACGGAAGCTGAATACATGGCACCCACTCATGCAAGTAAGGAAGCAGTATGGTTACAAATATTGTGTTCAGGTATTGGGTTGGTACAACAAGCTGTAAGGATAGATTGTGACAATTAGAGTGCAATTTTTCTGGCGAAGAACTCGACTTATCATTCAAATACAAAGCATATTGATATTCAATATCACTTTGTGAGAGACATGGTTGAAGAAAAGAAAGTGTTGTTGATGAAAGTGGAAACTTTGAAGAATGTTGCAGATTCATTAAAAAATATGTGAGCACTGAGAAATTATCTTGGTGTAGAGGATCCATGGGCATTGTTGCCCTGGTTGTTGACTAGGTAACCCTGTAACCCCCTGTATGCAAAGAAAACAACAAGTGGGAGAATCTTGGGTATGTGTTATATTCTTTGCATGACTAGCTTTAGTGTCTGCTACATTGTGTTGGGTGCATAGGGGGGTTTGAGGGTGCCCCCCCCTTGGAGGGTCACATGCAAAACCCCCAAGATTTGTTTTTTTCATCAGGAAACGTGTCACATTTTTTCCTTATTTTTTGTGTGGCCTCGATTTACATTTCCATTGTTGGGCAGTTTTTCGGCACATAGTTTTTGTCGATGGTTTTCTATTTCCAGTTAAGGAATTAGGATTGTTGACTAATCTAGGTCATTTGGTTAGGTTTTTGGATGTTGATGGATCCTATATGTATATTGTATTGTAAACAATGTATCACTATGAATGAATATAGAATATGTTGTTTTTCCTGGTTTGGGTTTCCAGGGGAAAAATCTCTGTGTAATGTGTGTATTTTCCATTGTATCTTTTCTGTTCTTTTATTGAAAATTTGTTTTCAATAAAATATTGTGAAAGGTTAAAATCTACACATATGAACGTAATTATGCATTCCTAACAACAATAATCCTCAAGCATAATTATAATAGAAAACCCATAACAAAATTAACATAATTATTCACACTGCATTCATAACAAGCACATAGAAGACACTTATCTTTTGTAAATCACCAATTGGATACAGACCTCAGATGTTCCTCCTATCCATAGACTTTTCTACTCATAAACTCTTAGCAGTAGGTCACCATTGAGTTGAGGCTAGAAAGTCCACCAGGGTATAGTGTTCGTAAGCCATATTAAGGTCTAATAGACTACATAACTAAACACAGGATAAGGTTCCAATTCCAACAGTAGTTACCAAATCATAGCCTCTCATTCCCCATAGTATTTCCAACCCCAGAAAGCATACCCTTTCTCTGCTCAACAGTCCTTCGGTTGTCCTGCTTCACTTCCAAGGCTTTAGCAACAGAACGAACAAGAATTCTCAGAGCCATGTAGCACCTGGAACACAAGGTTGCACTAAGAATTTCTTCATTCACTAGCCAATGCATAGGGAAAATAATTCACAACATTTCTCTCACCCAAAGAGAATGCTCACAGGCCTGAAAACCTCCTTCTTGTACCCAAACCGCCAAGGATTATTGGGCACATTCAACTGCAAAATATCTCCAAGTACAAGTTGTTGGAGTTACTTCACACACACCTAGGATTTCTTTTTCCTAATGTTTTTATTTGTTTATTAGTCATTATCCAGTCTCCTATATTTTAGGAGAGAATATTCCACCTAGAGAATATTCTCTTTTAGTTCACACTTCAGTTTGACTAGTTGAGATGAGTTTAGATGTTGCATTGGGATCATCACCATGCTAATTCGACCTTGCCTTGGTATCATCACCAGAGTGGCACATTAGCCTTGATTCCTTGAGTTAAATCCTCACTACTTTCTGTTCAGTCAGTTAACTGAAGACTAGTTGACTAGTTAACTCAGCTAGGTGGTAGTTCACTTCCGTAACTTCCTGAGAGACTAGACTAGGTGGCAGTTTATTCTTGTAACTATTGGTGTGTGTCCAGATCAATATAGACCACCACTATGGCTCATTATTTACTCATTTAGCCTATATATATTGTAAATTATTCACTCTTTGAGTGTGGAAAATAGTTAATGAGAATTCTTTCATTCTTTCTCTCCTTCTTCTTCTTTCCCCAATTCTCTCTACAAATGTGTGTATTATTGTTTAGCTAGATCTATTTTGTATAGGTTCAACACATTTACACAAGTACCAATTATGGATATAAGGAAGGTATGAATTACAAGAGTGATTGAGAGAATGATGAGAATGAATTGGGAAAATACACCAAGTTCCCACTTTATGTATGCATGTTCCCCACTTGGTGATATGTTCTCCAAATTTAGGAACTTAGGATAAAATGTCACATAATTTATACTTTAGAAATAATGTATTATATTATTACCTTGGCTTAAGCCCCCTTCATAGACTCTTAGCCCCCTTTCCCTCTAGTGGAGTTGTATCCCCCCATACTCTTTTGTCTGATTTATCTGCAACAATGATGCATTTTATTAATAAATATGAGTGTGGTTACAAATTATAATGTTAGTATCGCTGACCTTTTAGCATCTAATATCTATGGCATAATAATCACACAAACACTCTAGCCTCAAAACACATATACAATGACACTCTGGCCCAATATCCTGGTTTTATAGCCTTAATTTCCACCCTATAGGCCATAGACGAATCTATAAAAATATGTAATCTAGAATGCACTTTTTCCTAATATTTGAGCCCTTTTACAAATCCTCACTTGTTGAGCTACTAGTGACTTGCAAGGATCCTCACTTGTTGTCTACTATGTGTCCAACAAGGATCTCCAAAAGGGATCAAATATTAGGAAAACGTGCCTTATGTCTTACATCTTCTTATGGATTCCTCTTTGTCCTATGAGGTGGAAATTAAGGAAGTGATGATCCTCACAGGCTACAAGTAGCTCAACAAGCAAGGATCTGTAAAAGGGATCAAATCTTATGAAAAAGTGCATGTTGGCTTACATATTCTTATGGATTCCTCTCTGGCCGATAGGGTGGAAATTAAGGCTATAACACCTGGCTCACCAACATATAAAGTAGAAGAACATTTTTAATTTGGGTTCGGCCTAGGGGTATGACATTCCCCTCCCCCTTATTTATGCATTGTCCTCAGTGCATTATATACACATGTACATTCCAAAAATATTCAAAAAATATTCAAAAAGATATGGGTACTCTTCCCACATGGAATCTTTATGCTCCTAGGTTGAATGTTTAGGACTGTAACATGTCCACTAGAGATTTACTATCCCTATTGCTCAATTTCGTAGCACCTTGACTTTCCGATCGAATACGCACACCGACTGAATTCAGAAGTCTCCTTCATTCTACACCTATATCACATTCAAATCAATTACATGATTAACATCAGGCACATACTTTTTAAGCAAAGACACATGGAATAAATTATGAATGCACATGAATGGAGGTAGTGCAAGCATGTATGCAACAAGACCAATTATCTCCAGGATTTCAAATGGTCCACAATATCTTGCTGCTAGATTTGAATAGTTCCCCAACTTCAGGGAAATTCTCTTGGCCTTCACTTTTAAGAATACATGGTCAGCTAATTTAAACTCTCTGTGAGTTCTACCCTTATCTGCATAATTTTTATACCTATCTTGAACAACCTTTAAATTATTCTTTATCTTCACCATCTGTTCTTCCATTTCCTTGAGCAATTATATCCCAACCACTACTTTGTCTGTTGGGTTTTCCCAACTCACTGGCATGTTTCACTTTATACCATATGATGCCTCAAATGGGATCATCTTTAAATATGCATGATACCCATTATTATAAGAAAATTCAACTAAGTGTAGATACTCTTCCCATTTTGATGGTTTATCCATCACAAACATCCTTAACATATCTTCAATCACTTGATTGACCCTCTCTATTTTTCCATTTGATTCTGGATGATATGTTTTGCTAAAATTTAAATTTGTCCCAAATTTTGATGCTAGTGGTAGCATCAAATAGGTATTTCTGCACAGGTCTATGTGTCTAGACGTATGGAAATCGCTCAAAGCCTTCTACTCTTGAATTCAATTTGATTAAAGGAATTATTAAAGTAAATTTATTTTATTAATTAATTAGTTAATTAGTTAATTGAGATATTTAAGGAAATTTCTAAAAGTAATTAGCATATTTCTAAATCTCAAGTGAGTGTGAGAAGTAATCTCAGCATTCAATCACTTTTGAGATATAAATCATGATTATTAAAGCAAGGATAGGGTGAAGGAGAAAGACACTTGAAATTTTATAGGTGTTGAGGGAGTTGACACAGAGTATTGGGTCATGAAGGACTGTGATTCAAGATCTTGGATAGGTGGAGAAGGACTTCCATCCAGAGATTAGGTCAAGGAGAAGAGAGAACAAAGATAATGTAGGTGAAGTCATAAGAAGTCATAGGAGAGTGTCACGTCATACAGAGCTTGTTGTATATAATTTCCATACATGTACGTGGGTCTTAGTGGAGCCATTTGTGTAAATACGTGAGTTTTCTAAAGAAAAGTTGCATACACCTCAAAAAGTGTGCAATTTTGGTTCATACATCAGATCAATCTTTGTCAGGTGTGTCTATAGTTGTGTTTCTCTTAGTGGGAAATTATCCCTGTTAAGAACGAAATATCAATATAGCATAGAAAAACCTCAAAAAAAGTACTCAATGCCTTGAAAAAGAGATAATTTCAAATAATAAGCCTCTTCGAGGGGGCAACCTCCTTTTACCCCACTTAAATGTTCAAGTACAAGATGATTCCAAATGAAAATGTCTCCTTGGTATATATAGGAGACTAGGAGGTATAATTACAAGTAATGGAATAAAGATGACATAAATAAATAACATTACTAATGTAATATGCCCCAATTAAGGGGTAATGAGCCAATATTAGAGCTTAACATGCCCCTCCCCTTGAGACAAGTGTTGTCCGCAACGATTCAGTAACTTTGGATGCTTCTGTATAAAAGACTCATCTTCCCAAGTGGAATCTTCAACCGGTAGTTTCCTCCATTTAATGAGATACTCTGAAATGTATCTATTCCTCAGCTGGCGAATTCTTGTGTCAGTGATGGCTTCAGGATCCAATATGATTTTTCCTTCCTCGTCAATTTATGGCAATATAGTTTGAACTGGGATCTTGTCACCTATAACCTTCTTTAAGCATGAAACATGGAAAATTGGGTGTACTCATGAAGATGCAGGCAACTCCAATTTGTATGCCATAGTACCGATCTTTTGCAACACCTTATAAGGGCCATAGTACTTTGGTGATAATTTTTTATCCTTGTTGGCTTGATTGAGGGACATCTGTGTGTATGGTTGTAGTCTTAAAAACACCCAATCCCCTACTTCAAAAATTCGTTCACTACAATGTTGATCTTCTTGGTGTTTCATGCGATTATGTGCCATGGTCATGTTGTCCTTTAAGATTTGGAGAACTTGTTGTTGATTCTCGATGTGATCTTCCATTGCTTGAACCTTAGATTTTTCTTTTAGAGAAGAAGTGATGGAAGGAGGGTGGTATCCATAAAGTTCCATACATGGTGTCATTTTTGTTGCAGTATGAAAGGAAGTGTTATACTACCATTCTGCCAAGGGTAACCATTTGAACCATTTTGTTTTTTTATCAGAGACAAAACAACGAAGGTAGCCTTCCAGAAATTTGTTCACTATCTCGGTTTGTTCATAAAATTGAGGATGATAGGATGAGCTATGAGCCAATTGAGTACCCAAACAAGAAAATAATTATGTCCAAAAATTTCCAGTGAAGATGGGATCTCTGTCACTTACAATAATCTTTGGGTTGCCATGTAGCTTTTGAACTGTATCCATTAATGCGGTGTCAACTGTACTATATTTGAAGGGATGAGAGAATGCAAATAAGTGTGCATACTTGGTCAGTCTATCAACAATCACCATGATGACACTCTTTCATTTATACTTCGGTAACCCTGTGATGAAATCCATGGAAACCTCCTCCAAACGTTGACTTGGGATGGATAATGGTTGTAAAAGACCTGGGGTCTTAATTGTTTCCACCTTATTTTGTTGGCAAACCAAACATTCTTCCATAAACCTTTGAACATTAGTTTTAAGGCCACCCCCCAAAAAATACTTCTTGACTCGTTTTCAAAAATCCTGAGTGCCCTCCTACTCGACAGGTGTGCAATTCCAATAGTACCTTTTGTTTGAGTTGCGAGTTCTTACATAAATATAAGCGATCTTTGTACCATAGTGAATCATTTTTTTATGTAAATGTATCTGATGCACTGGAATCCTGTTGCAACCTTTGAATGAGAGTCCACACTTTTTCGTCATTCTTCCATTCATCCCTTGCTTCTATTATCCAATCAGGTTGGATGATCAAGATAGCATAGAGAAAGGCCTCAACATCT
>ML788548.1:75441-108787 GCA_009831015.1 Picea engelmannii | reverse complement strand
CACCATAGTGATGTTCAGGGGGGGTGTTGGAGTTACTTCACACACACCTAGGATTTATTTTTCCTAAGGTTTTTCCTTGTTTATTAGTCATAATTAGTCATTATCCAGTCTCCTATATTTTAGGGGAGAATATTCCACCTGGAAAATATTCTCTTTCAATTGACACTTCGGTTTGACTAGTTGAGTTGAGTTTAGATGTTACATTGGTTTTGTCACCATCCAACATTGGGATCATCACCATGATAATGTGCACTTTCTTTGGAATCATCACCAAAATTTCACATTACACTTGATTCCCTAAGTTAACTCCTCACTACTCTCTGTTCAGTCAGTTAACTAAAGACTAGTTGACTAGTTAACTCAGTTAGGTGGCAGTTCACTCTCGCAACTTCCTGAGAGACTAGACTAGGTGGAAGTTCACTCCCGTAACTGTTGGTGTGTGTCCAGATCACTCTAGACCACCACTATGGCTCATTAGTTACTCATGTATCCTATATCTATTTTAAATTATTCACTCTTTGAGTGTGGAAATGGTTAATGAGAATTCTTCCATTCTTTCTCCAATTCTCTCTGCAAATGTGTGTATTATTGTTTAGCTAGATCTATTCTGAAGTTTCAATTGAAAGAGAATATTCTTTGATATGATTTATATCAAATTCATACTCACTGAGGAATTTCAACCATCTACTTTGTCTGGCATTCAAAGTTGGTTGTCCAAACAAATATTTCAGACCATTATGGTCTGTCCTCAACTCAAATATTTTTCCCATGAGATAGTTCCTCCACATATTCAAGGCATTCACTATGGATGCCAATTATAAATAATGAGTGGCATAGTGTCTCTCATGCTCTTTTAACTTCCTTGAATCATAACATATCACATGCCCATTTTGACTAAGGAATCCCCCAAGACCTTCTTTGCAAGGATCAGTGCACACAATGAAATCTTCATTGGGATCAACAATACTCAATATTGATTCACTTGTCGATAAATTCTTCAAGTGATAAAAATGATTTCACAATCAGAAATCCATTCAAATATCACACCCTTCTTTTGCAAAGAAATGATTGGGTGTGAAATATTTGAGAAACCTTTAACAAATCTTCTATAATAACCTACTAGTCCCATGAATGATCTCACCTTTGAGACATTCCTTGGTATTGGCCATCCTTCAATAGATTTTATTTTCTTAGGATCCCATACTATCCCTTCCTATGAAATGATATGCCCCAAATAATTAAAATGCCTCTAATAAAATGAGCACTTGCTCAACTTTATATACAATTGATGCTCCCTCAATACTTGTAGCACCATCCTATTGCCCATGCTCTTCTTCAGACTTGGAGTAGGTAATTATCTCATCCAAGAAGAGAATGACAAACTTATCTAAGTAATTTATGAAAATACCATTCATTAAACACATGAAGATAGTTAGTGTGTTTGACAACCCAAATGGCACCATTGTAAACTCATAATGGCCATACCTTATTCTAAATTTTTTCTTGTTGATATCTTCTTCTTTGATTCTCACCTAATGATAGCCTGACCTGAGATCAATCTTAGAGAATATATTTGCATCTTTCAGTTGATCTAAAAGATCATCTATTCTTGGCAAATGATACTTTTTCTTCACAGACACCTTATTCAATTTCCTGAAATCAATGCATAACCTCAAGGTTCCATCCTTATTTTTCACAAATAATACTGGGGCACCCCAACGTGACACACTTGGGCCATATGCCCCTTCTTCAAAATATCTTCAAGATGCATTTTCAATTCCTTCAACTCTGGTGTACTCATCCTATAAGGATTCTTAGACACTAGGGATTCTCTAGGAATCAAATTAATAAAGAAATTGATATGTCTCTTTGGTGGAAACCTTGTTATCTCCTTAAATACATCCTCAAATTATTTTAGGATAGCATAGTCTTCAATATTTGACACTTTATCCTTAGTTTCATATTCCATATGCGATGAAAATATTTGACATCCTTTATGGAAGATTATTCTCAGTTATAAGGATGAGATTTCTCTAATAGATATTTCCCTTGGAATACCTTGAAGTGTTCTCAGGTTCCCTTCTTCATCCAAGAAAGTAAATTCCTTGTTATAATAGTATAGTACAACATGATTCTTTTCCAACCAATCCATACCAATTAGGAAAACATATGAACCCAAAGGTATGATATTCAAACATGCTTGCATGCTCAGTCCATTCATGTCCATTGGACATTCCTTAACCAACTCATTAATTATTCTTTTATCTCCTGTGGCTAGCTAAACTAACCACGATTTCCCAAGATTGATTCTTTTCAAATGAAATATTTCCACTAACTTAGGATCTATATAACTATGACTAGATCCTAAATCAATTAAAATAACAATACGTTGATCATTGATCTTACCTTCCACTTCAATTATATGAGATTGAAATCTAGTTATTCTTTTGTCTAGGGATGCATAGATCCTTGTCATGCATCTTCCCATGTGATCAATTGTATCATCCCGATGTACATTATGAACAATATTCACTCTTTCACCTCTATGAGGGAAATCTCTGTAGATGTGATCTTCCTCACAACCCCAACATTAATAGGCTGTTGTGTTGACTTTTTTCCCAATGTTTATGTCATTTTGTGTTCATTTTGAGTTGGATTCCCTTGAGAATTATTCTCAAAGAATGGTGTCTTATACCCTTTTTTCCTTTGCTCCATATTACCTTTAATTTTGTCTTCCCAAGCCTTTTGGAAATTTGGTCTTCCTCTATGATAATCATAGAGGCACTTGGCTCTCCTTGTTTCTTCATCCAATGTCTTGGGATCATCATACTATATTTTATCACTGAAAAATGAAGGTAGCCCACTCATGAATCTTTGAATTTTGACTTGTTCATCCTTGATGAATTCAACATATCTCAGCGAATCTAAAAATATCCTCTCATACTCATCCATGGTCATACTCCTAAGCTTGAGTTAAAAGAACTCTTTCATCTTCCTATCATAATAACACTTGGAAAATTATTTATATTGAAAATAATTTTTGAATTGCCTCCAAATGAGTCTCTTCTCATCAATGTGTTTTACTTGCACACTTAGTTGGTCCCACCACATTGATGCTTTTCCCTTTAGCTGATAAATTGAAATTATCCCTTATGCTTGTGGGGAATAATTGTGTAAATGAAAATACTTCCTCATTCATAATAGCCAAGACTCTTCATCATCATATTTATTATTCTCTCCATCAAAGGTAGGAGGTTTTTGTTGGAATACTGAGAGGGGGGGTGAACCAATATGAGAACTTTTACCAATTTTAACCACAATATATAAATGTCAACTTTATGAATAGTATATAATCAATGCATCATCAGTATATCATGAGAATATAAACATAATTAACATCATATCAACAACATCACATCAAGTACATAGTACACCATAATTTACGTGGAAATCCAAATGGGAGAAAAACACATAATTCTTTCTTATATATATCAACAATACATTCATAGGAACCACAAACTTCCAAATTCTCCAACACCAAATGGAAGGAGGAACCAACCCCCTTATTTACAAGAACCAACCTTAAGGAAGCTACAACTCCCTAGATTCTTTGGGTCCAACCAAAAGGTTACTACAACCCCTTTCCTTTCCCCATCCTTCCACTCTTGAATATAAATGTAGACCAACTTACACTACCATTGCCACTGGCACTATAATTGTTAATAAAACTATCACTCTCACTACCACTATCACTGTAATGATCCAAATGATCATAATATCATAAAATAACAGAAGTACACACCATTTATAGAATGTGAGAATGGATCACAACTCCAATATATATAAGTTACACAAACTCCTTAAAGAATAGGAGAATCCCCTTCAAATAACCAAATACCTTTCATACTTCACAATTCCCCTCCTCTAATAATGAATACATGATCTCTTATATATAGCTATTCACACTTGCACATGAGGCCCCTTTCCTACTAGGCTGACCCCATTACATATATATTTACACATTACATGTACATTTAGGCCCATTTATGCCCCCCCTTGGGGTCATATCATATACATTTAGCCATATATATGCCCCCCTGATGCAGGAGAATCGCCAACGTCAAGCGAGCGTGGGGCAAACACCAATGCATTTTGGCACATGATAAAAATGTTTGAATTTTTTTAACGTCGGATGCGCCAAAATTAAATGAGATAATTAAGAAAGGGCATACTGGTAGATTGTAATCAAACCTTGAGCGTCCCGCTCTCGTCTGAAGGACTAAGAAGGCATTTATGTTAGTTAATGTTAGTAGGTATCTTTGAATTCTCAGATTAGACAGTTTTAGGAGCAGAGGGAAAACATATATAGACACCCTCATTTGTATGATTGTAACAATTAGCAAGAGCAACATAATCTATGAAGAGAGCAAAGAGTTGTAGTTGAAAACACCCATGTACATAGATTTGAATTAATAGAAAGAGCTTTGATTCAAATTCATGGTGTTGTATTTGTTCTCTGTGTATACATTATGAATGTTATGCTCATGGATGTTTATTCCCTGTTATGCATTTGCTTTGATGTGTGAATGTATGATTTCATATTAAATGTCTAAAATCTAAAGAGAGGGAGAATAGAGAATGAGTTTCAATTGTTTCTCTGTCTGAACAAGAGTTTTCCTACAAGGAATCCAGTGAAATCATCTGCAAGGTATGCGTTGACAGTATTCAGAGTTCGTCTCTGAAAGCCCAGAAGAGATAACACTGTTCTCATTCTCGTGGAATTGCAAGTCAAGCACAGGAGCTGTGCAAGGTGTGCGTAGGCCGAGAAGATTCTCAGAGTTTGAAATCTGAGGGAAGGAATGAAGGACTGCTGCTGCAAGGTGAATGCATAGAGTCTGAAATTTCAAATACTTGAAAGTATTCAATAATTTCCACAAGGAGTGCATGCAGGAGTCATCTTGAAGACTCGAGTCGTGGAGAAAGCTCAAAGGAATTTGTGTCTTAAATGTTGGAAGGAGACACAACCACTTTGAGATCACCAAGGAAGAAATTGAGGGTCGAAATTCTCCGGGGAGAATTCACGAGGTCCCAAAAATCGTCCGATATTGCAGAGGAGTGAGAAGGTTACGGAAGCATTCATTGAGCATAAAGCTCAGGAGAAATCGGTCGTTGGATCACCCACATATTTCGCATCTCGGGGTTTCGGGAGGTGAACAGTCGAAGCCTTTGTAGTGAGACTCGCGAAAATCGCGAAAGGCAAAGTCCCAAGATAGAAAAGGAATCTGAGTCGTTTGCTAGAAGGAGGACACGTGTCGCGAGATCACCCATATCGGGAACTCGGATATCGGAGGTCCAAAAGAAAAGTTTTTCAACTTCACGAGTGACGAAATCACAAGAGAATCACAGTCGTCCATTAGGAGGGGGACAGGTGGCAGAGATCAAAGGATCTCACGAACTTGGAGGTTCGCCGGGTGAGAGCCCAAAATTTGGGTGCTCAAAGTTGCGAGAAGTGAGGTCACAAAGTGCCAAGGTTGCACCTAAGAGACACGTGAAATAACCACACGGTGGTCTCGGGAAATAATCAGCTGGACACACGTCACTCTTTTGGAGGAGTCAACACCTCGTTGACCTCTTACATCTTGGGAACTCAGGAGATAAGGGAACGAAATCTTGAGCCTTCGACTCAAGAAGTTGCGAGTAGCGAGAATGAGAGGAGAAAATTAAAATCTCGCCTCTCGGGGGTTTAGGAAAGAAGGTGCCAAAGGTTGAACCTTTGAACTCACAAAGGTGTGAGAGGCGAAAGGTGCTAGTGCTTAACCTTGCCGGTGGTCGTGTGGGAAAGGTGCTGATGGAGAAGGAGCCATAATCATTTCATGATCTCGGGTATCACAGATTTGGAGGAGAAAGAGTCAGAGTCTCAACTCGTGAATTTGCGAGATTGCGAGTTGCCAAGAAGGACCCGTGGACCAATAATTTTGTAGATTCCAGTGGGAATCAAAAGAGTCGATTCAGCTCAAGGGTATGTAGAACGATCCTGTGAGAGGATATCGGTCCCGAGGCCGATAGGTCTGCACCATTTGGTATCAGAGCATAGAAAGGTTCCTTTTCTTTCTGTAGCAGGGAAAAGGAAGATTCACCATGCCACCGAGAGCAAGAGACAGACAAACACCCGATCCGCCAGAGGATATGGAAATGCCAAGAAGAAGGAGCAGGAAGATGCCTGATCCAACCATAGAAAGAGAGATGTGTGACCTACGCGCCAAACTTGAGGACATGGAGACAACACAAAGGCACACAACCGATGTTGGGGATCTTAGTGATTCTGAAAGTGAAAATGAGGTTGAACATGAAGGAGAAGAGGTCATAGCAGAAGATGCAGCAAATGAACGCCTTCTTAGAGCTGTTGCAAGATTGGGTGCAAAAGCCAAAATGGACATTCCAGTTTATGAGGGAAACCTAGATGTTGAAGAGCTTCTAGACTGGATTAGATCTCTGGACACTTATTTTGACTATGAAGATGTTGAGGAAGACAAGAAAGTCAAACATGTTGTCACAAGATTGAAAGGACATGTAGCATTGTGGTGGGATGAACTACAAGCTGACAGACGCTGCCAAGGTAAGCAAAAAATTAAGAGATGGGATAGGATGATTGCAAAGATGAAAGTAAAATTCATTCCCAGGGATTACCAGATTACTCTGTTTCGAAGGATGCAGAATTTGAGATAGAAGTTGATGACAGTAAAGGAGTACACTAAAGAATTTTACAGGCTGGAAATCAGGGCAGGTCATCGCGAAAGTGATGATGAGAAAGTTTCCAAATACATGAATGGCCTGAGATACGAATTCAGGATGAGATGAGCATGATGACCATCCGAATGGTGGAAGATGCTTATCAGATGGCTCTAAAAGCTGAAGAGAAGCTGAGATGAAAGCAGGGTCAAAGAGGCTGAGGCAGAAGTCAACCCAAAGGCAAATTAGTTGCCCAGGATAGAAATCAGAAACCTAAGGAAGACTGGAAGAAACCTCAGAGTCAAACTGAGAGAGGTGGAAGTTCAAAGAGAGGGTAGCATACCGAGCAGAAAGGTTAGTATGCTGATGGAAACATTTTTCCTCGTACCAGAGGTAGAGGAAGAGGAAGAGGTGGAGTAGTGAAATGCTTCACATGTGGAAAGAATGGACACAAGTCTTATGAGTGTCTAGAAAAAAATAAAGAAGGTGGTGAAACTCACATTGCCGAAGCACAGAGGTGAAATGTTGAGGCAGAAGATGTTGAAGGCAGAAGATCACCGATGATGTGAAAAGTTCTCTTAACGCCAGAGAAGGAGGTGGAGAATCCAATGCAAAGGAACAATCTTTTTCAGACTGCTTGCAAAACCAAGGACAGGGTATGCAAGGTCATTGTGGATAGTGGTAGCACAGATAATCTCATTTCTACAGAGATGGTAGAAAATTTGGAGCTGGAGACGATTGAACATCCAAGCCCATACAGAGTTTCGTGGCTACAAAAAGGACATCAGGTAAATGTCACTAAACAATGTTTAGTTGAATTTAAAATAGGAGGGTATAAAGATGAAATACTCTATAATGTTATTCCTATGGATGTTTGTCATCTATTGCTGGGTAGACCATGGAAATATGACATAAATGTGATTCATGATGGGAAAAACAACACATACACCCTAGAGAAGAATGGGAGAACTCACATGTTGTTGTCGATTAAGGAAAAAGAGGTGAAACCTGAAGTAAGCAACACTATACTTCTCATGAGTGGGAAGGAACTTCTTACAGAGGTTAAGAAGAAGGAAGAACCATAATTCATTGTGGTCAGGAAGCCTAAAATTGTTTTAACAAGTACAAGGGTAGATGATTTACCAGAAGAGGTTTAGAAACTGTTGGAAGAGTTTGCTGACATAGTAGTGGATGAACTACCTCGTTCGTTGCCACCGATCAAAAGTGTGAGTCATCATATTGATCTCATACCTAGAGCTAATTTACCAAATAAGGCAGTGTACAGATTGACGCTGCAGGAGAATGAAGAAGTCAAAAGACAGGTCCAGGATTTAATGGACAAGGGGTTGGTTAGAGAAAGCTTAAGTCCATGTGTTGTTCCGACAGTGCTCAGTCTGAATAAAGACGGAGGTTGGAGGATGTGTACTGACTCAAGGGAAATCAACAAGATAACCATCAGGTACATATTTCCATTGCCAAGGATGGATGATTTGATGGATTGCTTAAGTGGGGCCAAATTTTTTTCAAAAATTGATTTGAAAAGTGGATATCATCAAATACATATGAGAGAAGGTGATGAATGGAAGACAACCTTCAAGACTAATGAAGGGTTATATGAATGGCTTGTTATGCCATTTGGTTTAACAAACACGCCGAGTACTTTCATGAGGTTGATGAACGAAGTACTGAAGGAGTTCATTAGAAAATTTGTCATTATGTATCTTGATGACATACTAATTTTCAGTAAAATAGAGGCAGAGCATCTGGAACATTTGGCTACAGTGATGAAGAGGCTACAGCAAGAGAAGATGCTGATAAACATGAAGAAATCCTCATTCATGAAGACATAGCTCATTTATTTGGGTTTTGTTATTTCTGCAGATAAGTTGAGGATGGATCCAGATAAGGTGGAGGTAATTAAGAATTGGCCATCACCAAAGAGTATATTTGAGGTGAGAAGTTTTCATCGATTGGCTAGTTTCCACTGGAAGTTCATCAGGAATTTCAGTGGAATTAGTGCACCGATGATGGACACACTGAAGAAGAGACACAAGTCTTTTCACTAGACAGAAGAGGCTGAGAAAAGCTTCAATTTGCTGAAAAGGAAAATCACGGAACAACCAATTTTGGTGTTGCCTGATTTTACAAAGACATTTCAAGTAAAATGTGATGCAAGTGGATTCACAATAGGGGCAGTCTTGAGCCAATAAGACGGGCCAATAGCATACTTCAATGAGAATTTGAATGAAACGAAAGTGAAATACTCCACTTATGACAAGGATTTCTATGCTATTATTCAGGCATTGAAGAAATGGAGACACTATTTGATTCCGAAGGAGTTTGTCTTATACAGTGACAATCATGCTTTGCAATTTGTGACTCAATAGGAGAAGTTGAATCATCGACATATTAAATGGGTTGAATACATGCAGAACTTTACTTTTGTAACTAAGCATATTTTTGGTACTGCTAACAAAGTTGTTGATGCTTTGAGTAGGAAATGTTTGTTGTTGCAAGAGTTCAGAGTCAAAACACTGGGTTTTGATGATCTCAGGGACATGTACAGAGATGATCCAGATTTTAAGGAGGCATATGAAGCAGCTGAGAATCCAATTCTCAGGGACAGAAGTCAATGAACAGAATACATGACCCAGGAAGGATTATTGTTTAAGGGTAATCAACTTTGTATTCCAAAATGCTCCATGAGGGAGAATTTGCTGAAGGAGAAACATAGTGGAGGATTGGCTGGACATTTCAGTCATGACAAGATGTTCTCAAAGTTAAATGGGTCATATTATTGGCCAGGAATGAGAGAAAACATCAAAATATTTGTGGACAGATGCAGAATTTATCAGCATTCAAAAGGGAAGAGACAGAATGCAGGATTTTATCAACCGTTACCCATACCTGACAGGTCGTGGGATGCAGTCAGCATGGACTTCATATTGGGGTTGCCAAGAATAAAAAGAGGGTTTGACTCGATCTTTGTGGTGGTGGATAGATTTTCTAAAATGGCACACTTCATACCATGTCAGAAAACCAATGACGCAACTCACATTGTGAATCTATTTTTCAAAGAGGTCATTCGACTTCACGGCTTACCAAGGAGCATAGTTTTGGATCGAGACACCAAGTTCGTGGGACACTTCTAGAGAACCTTATGGAAAAAGTTGGGAACAAACTTGTCGTTCAGTTCAGCTTATCATCCTTAGACAGATGGACAGACATAAGTTGTGAACAGAAGCTTGGGAGACTTATTGAGGATCTTGGTGACAAAACACCACAGCCAGTGGGACAATATTCTACCACAGGCGGAATTTGCTTATAATGATTCAATCAACAGAAGCACAGGGTAGAGTCCATTCCAGATTGTTTATGGGATGCAACCAAGAGGAGTTTTGGAATTGAGAGATTTAGAACAGAATGCAACTAGAAGTGCTAGTGCAAAGGATTTCGCAGAAGCGATGAAGGAACTTCACAACCAGGTGAAGGAGCATTTACAGAACTCGAGCCAAGAGTATAAGCACAGAGCAGATCAACACAGGAGACAACTTCAATTTGAGGTTGGTGATGTGATTCAGGCACATCTGAGAAAGGAAAGGTTCCCAAAGGAGACATATAACAAACTGAAGATGAAGAAGATTGGACCATGTAAGGTCTTGAAGAAATTTGGGGCAAATTCTTATGAGATTGAATTACCCGATGGGATCGGAATTTCTCTGATATTCAATGTCTCAGATATGCACCCATACAAAGCTGAGGGAGTAGGAACAAGTGATAAAAAACCAGAGGTCTAGTGGAAAAAAAATATGTCTGTTGCAGAGAAGCCACAGATGGAAATCATACTGGACAAAAGATTTAGCAAGAAGACCAGGAGAAGGGAATACTTTGAATACTTGGTCAAGTGGAAGGGCCATCCAGTTGAAGATGCCAGCTAGGAAAATGAAGCAGAGATTCAGAAGCATGGATAGACCGTGCGAGAGCTCATGGACAGGAGCCCATGAAAATTTTCAAGCGAGGGAGTATGATGCAGGAGCATCGCCAATGTCAAGCGAGCGTGGGGCAAACACCAATGCATTTTGGCACATGATAAAAATGTTTGAAATGTTTTAACGTTGGATGCGCCAAAATTAAATGAGATAATTAAGAAAGGGTGTACTGGTAGATTGTAATCATACCTTGAGCATATCGCTCTCGTCTGAAGGACTAAGAAGGAATTTATGTTAGTTAATGTTAGTAGGTAGCCTTGAATTCTCAGATTAGATAGTTTTAGGAGTAGAGGGAAAACGGATATAGACACCCTCATTTGTATGATTGTAACAATTAGCAAGAGCAACATAATCTATGAAGAGAGCAGAGAGTTGTAGTTGAAAACACCCATGTACAGAGATTTAAATTAATAGAAAGAGCTTTGATTTAAATTCATGGTGTTGTATTTGTTCTCTGTGTATACATTGTGAATGTTATGCTCATGGATGTTTATTCCCTGTTATGCATTTTCTTTGATGTGTGAATGTATGATTTCATATTAAATGTCTGAAATCTGAAGAGATGGAGAATAGAGAATGAATTTCAATTGTTTCTCTGTCTGAGCAAGAGTTTTCCTGCAAGGAATGCAGTGAAATCGTCCGCAAGGTATGCGTTGATAGTATTTAGAGTTTGTCTATAGAAGAGATAACACTGTTCTCATTCTCGCAGAAGTGCAAGTCAAGCACAGGAGCCGTGCAAGGTGTGCGCAAGACGAGAAGATTCTCAGATTTTGAAATCTGAGGGAAGGAGTGAAGGACTGCTGCTGCAAGGTGAATGCACAGAGTCTGAAATTTCAAATACTTGAAAGTATTCAAGAATTTTCGCAAGGAGTGCATGCAGGAATCATCTTGAAGACTCGGGTCATGGAGAAAGATCAAAGGAATTTGTGTCTTAAACATTGGAAGGAGACGCAACCACTTTGAGATCACCAAGGAAGAAATTAAGGGTCGAAATTCTCCGGGGAGAATTCACGAGGTCTCGAAAACTGTCCGATCTTGCAGAGGAGCGAGAAGGTTATGGAAGCATTCATCAAGTGTAAAGCTCCGGAGAAATTGGTCGTTGGATCACCCACATATTTCATGTCTCGTGGTTTCGAGAGGTGAAGAGTCGAAGCCTTTGTATCTAGACTCGCAAAAATCGCGAAAGAAGAAGTCCCGACATAGCGAAGGAATCTGAGCCATTTTCTAGAAGGAGGACACGTGTCGCAAGATCACCCGTATTGGGAACTCAGATATCGGAGGTCCGAAAGAGAATTTTTTCAACTTCACAAGTGACGAAATCATGAGAGAATCGAAGCCGTCCATTAGGAGGGGGACAGGTGGCAGAGATCAAAGGATCTTGCGAAATCGGAGGTTCGTCGGGTGAGAGCCCAAAATTTGGGTGCTTGAAGTCATGAGAAGCGAAGTCATGAAGTGCTAAGGTTGCACCTGAGAGACACGTGGCAGAACCACACGGTGGGCCCGGGAAATAATCAGCCGGACACACGTCACACTTTTGGAGGATTTAACACCCCATTGACCTCTCGCGTCTTGGGAACTCGGGAGATAAGGGAACAAAATCTCGAGCCTTCGACTCGCGAAGTCACAAGTAGCGAGAATGAGAGGAGAAAAGTCAAATCTCGCCTCTCGGGGGTTCGGGAAAGAAGGTGCCAAAGGTTGAACCTTTAAACTCACAAAGGCGTGAGAGGTGAAAGGCGCTAGTGCTTAGCCTTGCTGGTGGTCGTGCGGGAAAGGTGTTGACGGAGAAGGAGCCATAATCATTTCACGATCTCGGGTATCGTGGATTTGGAGGAGGAAGAGTTAGAGTCTCAACTCGCGAATTTGCGAGATTGCGAGTTGCCAAGAAGGACCTGTGGACCGATAATTTTGCAAATTCCAGTGGGAATCAAAAGAGTTGATCCAACTCAAGGGTATGTAGAATGATCCTGTGAGAAGATATCGGTCCCAAGGCCGATAGGTCTGCACCACCCCCTTGGGTCATAACATAGTACCCTCCTTAAAAAATCTTTGTCCTCAAAGATTTGAGATTAAAGGCTTCACATGTGATGAAACCAAGTAATATGATTTTCTTATGTTCCTACTTTCGTTATTCCATTGTTGGTGACCTATCCATCCAAAATCAATTATTTTCATTATTACTCCTTGGTGTCTAGTTGTTGCATCATTTTCTTTCATTTGATTCCATGTATTTTTGTTTTAGATTGTCCAATTTGTAGTGGTTGTTGATCTCTAATAATAGCTTGTTGAAGAGTGGTTTTGTGATGCCCTCTTCCATGAATATTGACAAGTATTCCATCTTCTTCCTTCATAATGTTGATATCAACCTTCTTGTCTTCCTTGAAATGTTTCCTGGTAATGAGGGTGTCAATATGGTTCCACTTTCAATGGTTTTTCTTCACTTTGATTTCATCTAAATTATTTTAAGAGACAAGGGAATCCTCTATCTTCCTTGTTTTATCTTTGATTGTTCTAGCCTTGGAGATAATACCATCATATTTGGAATGTACATCCTCTAGATGGAGTTCAACTTCTTCAAGTATCTTCTGGTGACCTTTTGGAATCTTGTATTATTTCTCATTTTGATGCTGCAATGTAACCCCATTTATCAAATTATGACATCCTTCTTCAATTCTGGATTGCATTTCTGATTTTACCTCATCAGTATTTGGGGATTCTTCAACCTTCTTTCAAATGTTCTCTTCAATTCTTTTGGCATGTTCTTCATCCAAGATCCTTCTTTCTTCTTTATTTTGAAATTTTTTCTTTTCTTCTTTCAATCTCTCAACCTCATCCAAGAGTCTTTTATTGTGGCTTCGTAATATACATGCCTCTTCATCTTTCTTTTTCAAATCTTCCTTTGATTCATCTTTTTCCCACTTTCCTTTGCTAGTATTTTCTTGCTTTAGATTCTTAACCTCCTTAATGAGTGATTCATTAATGGATAGTATATTAGATATCTCCTCACCCTTATTGTTAATATCTTCCTTTGCTTCTTTTAATTCATCTTTAATTCTATACAATTTCTCCATTTTTGTATCTCTAATCCATTTATATAAGAAGGGTTTTTCAAATTCTTCCCATGTGAAGTAGAGTCTGGTATCTTGATCAAGGCTTCTCCACCACTTATATGATTCAACATAAAAATTAAGGATTTCTTAAAAAGTATCCTTACAATGTTCTTTTATCATCCTTAACCATTCCATGGGATCAATTTCATCTTTATCTTCGTCTCCTGTAAATTTAGGTATTTCCATTGAGTCTTAAATGAGGTTTAAACCCAACCTTCGAATCACTACCTCAACTGATATCAAATAGTTATAATCCTTGTTCCAATATGTTCTTATATGTTTTATCTTTCAAATGAATTTTTAATCATCTCAATTAGACATTCCAATCAAAATTTATGATAGTTTTAAGTAAACATACCTTTGAAGCCATGATTTGGAGTTTGTCCTCCTAGTTGACCTTCCTTGTGATGTATCTCTGCAATTTAGGCCCTTTTGATTATGAAATTGTGACCTGTAGTCATACAAAATTTAGTATTTTCAATTTCATAGGTCTTACCAAAATTGGATGTGCCAAGTTGAAGTTATGGTAACTTCCCCACACCTTGTTAATTTTTTTCCCTTTCAGGAGAGAGAACTTGTATAGCGTGCCCCATGCACAATAATTGATATCAAATTCTGAAAATTGTACTAGAAATACTACATACTATCCACTATCCATTTCAACATGTCTCACACAATTGGGATCCTCTCTGAATAAGATATGACTATTGTACCTGGAACACTTGTTTGAGACTAGTTAATATGACTAGTCAGATACCCTATCTTCCATAGGGTGTATCTCGGACTGTGTGACGACCCAGAAGCTGAAATTTTTACCATAGATACCTTAATATTTATTCTGAATAAATTTCATTTTTCACAAAAAAAATCATCCCAAAAATGAAGTTATAGCGAAAATTTGACAATGACTTTCTTGAGGAACCAAAACACTAGGATCAATGCTCTAAAACCAAATGTAGTGATCAAAATGATCATAATATCATAAAATAACAGAAGTACACACCATGTACAAAATGTGAGCTTGGAGAACAACTCCAATATAGATAAGTTACACAATAACTCCTTAAAGAATAGGGGAACTCCCTCCAAATAACCAAATACCTTTCATACTTCATAATTCCCCTCCTCTAATAATGAATACATGATCTCTTATATATAGCTATTCACAATTTCACATGAGGCCCCTTTTCTACTAGGATGACCCCATTACATATATATTTACACATTACATGTACATTTATGCCCATATATGCCCCCCCTTAGGGTAATATCATATACATTTAGCCATATATATGCCCCCCTTGGATCATAACAGACACTTTCATTGTCACTACCACATCAACTTGTAACCTGTCACTTCCAATGTCACATCAACTTGTCACTAATAAACTTGTCCAACCTATCACTATCACTGATACTCAACCATATCCTCTCACATTGATCATATACCAAGGACACCTATCAACTAGATGTCCAACATCATCAACATATGCCTCTACCAAGCATGTACCAAGATCACCAACACACCATCACAAGATATGTGTACCAAAGAATGTACCAAACCATCAAACTATACCATACCAAACATAAATCGTGTACCACAAAAAGTGCAACAGTGCATGTCTAAAACAACCTATACTAAAGATATCCCTCCCTGAATACGTACGTGGAATACAGTCATAAAATTATTCCTGTGTAACCATCGACTGATACCTGTGTGGGAACACTTCTTCTCAAATGATCAATCTGTAATTCTCTACTTCTGCTATCTGAATGCTCTGAATATGTCTTTCTAAATACTTCAACCTGTTGAAAGGATGGTTCTCTGATCTCTAGTAGCTATTTCACTGACTCCCCCATGTTCAATATTCATATTCACTGGGAGTCTCCAAGCCTGATGGCTCAAAAAAATATCCTCTTTGATGCAATGTAATATTCTTCTTTGTCTATAGACTCATCATGTTTTTGAAACATGACTTCTTTATTTCTACCTATGGATTGATCTTGCACTACAATTCCTGAAAGTACAATCTCTTGGGCATGTTCTTTATTCACTTTCTCTTATTTTCTTTCTTGTACTATTGAAAAATCTACAATCTCTAGGACTTGTTATTTATTCACCTGCTCTTCTTGTTTTTCATTTCTTCTCCAAACCTTCATGTATATGACGTATTCCTTTTTCCTTTTATATTTGTCTTATTTCGTACTATTTACAATCTCGAGAGTATGACTTCTGGGTGTCCTTCATTCATCTGATCTTCCTTTACATGTTCTTTTTTTCTTTTCCAAACCTTATTATATCTGATATCAATGTTCTTTCTCAAGGAAATATCCATCATGATTCTACAATCATGAGCTATCTGACCATAATTGTGGCATTTGTAACATTAAATAGTCTGTGGGGCCACATAATCATTTCTTACTTGAACATTTATTTCATAAGCCCTACAATATACAACTTTATGTCCAAAGTTAGTATGATAAAAAAATTACCATAAAAGAAATTTGAATACCTGGGAGTGAATGATCTTCTTTGTGGTGTAGTCCTTTACTTAACCACACAATCCTTCCAAGATGAAATCCATTCCCATTTTTTTGTTTATTTTCAATTCCTTCTTGGCTACAGTCTTTGGTTTCTTTGGACCAATGTATCCTATAAACAAATGAGTGCCAAACACCATACCCTTGTGCTCCTAAAAATGTTTCCATATTATTGTTCCATGTATCATACCTCAGACCAGTCTGACCATCAAACCATGGTATTCCATTAGCTTTGTATCCATTATCCATGACGTCCATAATCTACCTTCCAATGGTTAAACTTTTTTCTTGAAGGACCTTCTCTGATACCAATTGTTGGAATACTGAGAGGGGGGGGGTGAATTACTATGAGAAATTTTACCACTTTTAACCACAATATATAAATGTCAACTTTATCAGTAGTATATCATCAATATATCATGATCATATAAACATAAGCGACATCACATAAAGTACACAGTACACCAAAATTTACGTGGAAATCCAAACGGGAGAAAAGCATGGAATTCTTTCTTATATATATCAATAATACATTCATAGGAAGCACCAACTAGAAGGATGCACCAACCCCCTAATTTACAGGCACCAACCTAAAGGAATTTACAACTCCTTGAATTCTCTGGCTCCAACCAGAAGGGGGCTACAACCCCCTGATTCTAAGGCTCCAACTTGAAGGAATATCCAACTCCTTTGTTCTCCAACACCAACCGGAAGAAGGCTACAACCCCCTTTCCTTGCCCTGTCTTGTCACCCTGAAATATAAATGTAGACCAACTATCACTATCACTGTCACTACCACTCACTGTCACTTTCACTACCATAAGAAACATATCATCAATATATCATGATCATATAAACATAAGAAAAATCACATCAACAACATCACATAAAGTACACAGTACACCATAATTATGTGGAAACCAAAACAAGAGAAAACCATGGAATTATTTCTTATATATATCAAGAATACATTCATAGGAAGCACCAACTAGAAGGATGCACCAACCCCCTGATTTACAGGAACCAACCCGAAGTAAGATACAACTCCCTGAATTCTCTGGCTCCAACCAGAAGGAGGCTAAAAACATATGATTATCAAGCTCCAACCTGAAGGAATATCCAACTCCATTTGTTCTCTGGCACCAATTGAAAGAAGGCTACAACCCCCTTTCCTTACCACGTCTTGCCACCCTGAAATATAAATGTAGACCAACTATCACTATCATTGTCACTACCACTACCACTTTCAATTTCACTGCCACTGTCACTGTCACTTTCATTGCCACTATCACTGCCACTGTCACTGTCACTACCACTTTTAATGTCACTACTACTGTCACATCAACCTATAACCTATCACTTTCATTATCACATCAACCTATAACATATCAATGTCACTATCACATCAACATGTAACCTGTCACTGCAACTGCCACTGTCACATCAACTTGTAACTTGTCACTGATCAACTTTTCCAACCTGTCGTTGTCACTAATACTCAACCAGATCCTCTCACATGGATCATATACCAAGGAAACCTCTCAACTAGATGTCCAACATCACCAACACATGCCTCTACCAAGCATGCACCAAGATCACAAACATACCATCACAAGATATGTGTCTCAACCATGTACTAAAGCATGTCTGAAACCATCAACATATACCATACCAAGCATCAACCATGTACCACAACTTGTACTACAACAAGTGCATCAACCATTGACTAATACTTGTACCCAGACAAGTGCATAAACCATGCACCAACACGTGTACCATGTACCTCAACTATCAACCATGTACATGAACACCATACCAAGTATCAATCTTGTATCATACCATGTATCAACCATGTACATCAATTCTTGTACCATACCATGTACCAACAATGTATCTTACCATGCATCAATTTCACCAAGGAATGACTCATACATATACCAAAAAATGTATCTCAAACAATGTGTCCAATATCCAAGATGCTCCTCAAACCATGTGCCTCAACCATATACCATATCACTCAAAATATATCTCAATCATTGCATACACTATGTACCATAATATATCATCAATGAAGTCGACAAAGTATCAAACAACCAAGATCATATACCAAGTATATGCCTCAACCATGCACCTAATATGTGTCTCAAGCATGTGCCAATGCCTCAACAATATACCAAAGACTTTCCTTAAGCATGAACCATAACATTATCAACATGTAACCCTCAAAAAATACATTTAAACATACATGTAACTCTGTAACATACCTGGTGCATGTGATCATAGACCTACATACCTTCCTCAACTTCAACAAGAAGAGAATATCATCTTCATCAAACTTTACCTTAGTCTCATGGGACTAGTTTTTGCATTAGTCAGAAACCCTAACTTTCAACAAGAATAATTATGTATCTATAATGAATAATGTCTGAAACTTATACCCAATATTATTCAATATCTTCTCTGCAATTCCTCTAAGTTTCACTACTTGGAACATCCTAGAAAACGAGTTATAGAAAAAATGTCAGAACTTGTTGAATTATGGCTTATTCTAGAGAGAGAACTTGTAGAGCATGTCCCACACAGAATATTCAATATCTATATCTAAAAATAATATAAAAATTACTACGAACTATACTATATCCAATGCATTTGGTCTCACTGAATTTGGATCCTCTATGAAAAAGTTATGATTGGTTTACCTAGAACACTTGTTTGAGACTAGTTTTAGGACTAGCCAAAAACCCTATTTTCCACAGAGTGTACCTCAGAAAATACAACGACCCAGAAGATGAAATTGTTACCACAAGTACCTTGACATGTCATCTTAACCTCCTCCATTTTTTTCTATCTGGATCATTTATAAAAATAATTATAGCGAAAATGGTAAGATGACCTTTAAAAAACATACCTTATAACACATCATCACAAGACTTCATCCTCCCTTGGAATTTCTCCTTTCTTTACTTCATATTCCCTTTGAAATTTGCCTCAGATCTCCTTGGTTACCTCATATAAGAATCACTTACTCACATATAAAATATTCAATAGAATGTGTGCGTGAATGTACTTATGAGTGACTTCTTGAGGTGTATATATACTTTTTCTAAGTAACCTCTTTCTTTAACTTCAGGGCTTCTTGAACTTTCTTGGTAGAACCAATTTACCCTTTCAATAATGACTTGAAACCAATTAGGGGCTTATTAACCCATATTTTAACCAACTATGGGATTCTTAACCCATAATTGGGGCTTCCAACTTCATGACCTGATAACTCCTCAACCGTGAGGAATCACATGGTGTACCATTTATCACTGGAAACGACATGACAAGGAACATCCATCTATGCGTGTATTTCCTAAATTTACACTATCCTTCATGTCCATATTCCTCAACCATCTCTTGGTACCATTACCACACCTCCGGGGCTTCATGTAGACTTCATCAAATGAACCCAACACATCTACTAACATTAACCACTCCATCAATGACAACTAACTCACCATCAATATCAACCATATCTCTAGGGATTCTAGACTTATTCAGGGGTTGAAATCAATGGAAACGAACTATCCAACGATCTCCCCCTTTGGAATTGATTCCAACACCAAAATTGATGGCAACACTGATGCTCCCCCTGTGACCATTTCTCCTTATCAATGTTTCTCACTCTCCCCCTTTGACATCAATGGAAAAGGTATCTCTTCTTGGGTTTTCTCCCCCTATCTTCATGCATCTATTATTTTTCTCTCCCTTTTACATCATGGGAAAAAGGTTAACTCCCCCCTGTCAGTATGTCTCCCCCCTGTCTACATGCTTCTAGTATTTATTTCTAGATCTCTTTCTCTGATGATTTATCTTCTCTTGACTTCTCTCCAATATGTCATGTAGATCAATGTAAGGCTACTTTAATATTTTTCCTTTCCTCTCTTCTAGTGCTTGATAATTGTCCATTGGTTCTTCCTCTTTTAATTCTATGATATATATAAAAGAATTCATTACTTGATTACTTGTCATGTTCACTTGACCATACTGTTCAACAATGTCCCTCTAATGATGTAGCTTCTGCTGGAGATTTATCTTTCCCTATTTTGTTGTGCCTTTCACTGCTTTCCTTTTTGTGACCAACTGATTCCAACTGATTCCATTGATTCCAATTGTAAATACAATACTATGCATCTTATCTGATCCATTTTATCGGTACCTGCTAAGTATCCATTTATGTCCATATGTTACAAACTATCAATACCTTTTCTATTAAATTGTCCACAATGTTGATCCATCTATGATTGTACTATCATAAATGCTTCACGGTTGCAAATGATCATCACATATTATTGTTTCTTCAAACTGATTCAAATGTGTTCAATGGTATTCTCTATCTATAAATCAAACTCTGCATGACTGGAACAACATGTACTAAAGATATCCCTACCTGAATACATACGTGGAATACAATCATAAACTTTTGTCTGTGTAACTGTTGATTGATACTTGTGTGGGAACACTACTTCTCAACTGATCAATCTGTCATTCTGTACTTATGTTATCTGACTGCTCTAAATATGTCTATGTAAATACTTTAACCTGCTCAAAGGATGATTCTCTAATCTGAAGTAGCTACTGCACTGACTCCTCCTGCTCAATATTCACATTCACTGGGAGTCTCCAATCCTGATGGCTTAGAAAAATATCCACTCTGATGCGTTGTAATCTTCTTCTTCATCGGTAGACTCATCATCTTTCTGAACTTTGACTTCTTTCTTTCTGCCTATGGATTGATCTTGCACCACAATTCCTGAAAGTACAATCTCTTGGGCATGTTCTTTATTCACCTTCTCTTCTTTTATTTCTCGTACTACCACAAAACCTGCGATCTATGGGACCTTCTCTTTATTCACATGTTCTTCTTGTTTTTCATTTATTCTCCAAACCTTCATGTATTTGTTTTCTTCCTTATTCCTTGTAGATTTGTCTTCATCTCATACTATTTTCAATCCTAAGAGTATGACTTATGGGTGTCCTTCATTCATCTGATGTTCGTTTACATGTTCTTGTTTTCTTTTCCAAAACTTCTTATATATGATATCAGTGTTCTTTCTTAGGGAAGTACCCATCATGCTTCTACAATCATGATCTATGTGACAATAATTGTGGCATTTGTAAGATTCAATATTGTGTGGGGCCACATAAGCATTTCTTGCTTGAACATTTCTTTCATAAGCCCTGCAATCTACAACTTTATGTCCAACGTTAGTACAATAAAAATAATGACCATAAAAGAAATTTACATACCTGGGAATGAATGATCTTTGTGGTGTAGTCCTTTGTTGAATCACACAATCCTTCCAAGATGAAATCCATTTCAACTTTGTTATTTCTTTTCAATTCCTTCTTGGCCGCGGTCTTTGGTTTCTTTGCACTGGTGTATCCTGTAACAACCGAGTGCCAAACATCATACCCTTTTGCTCCTAAAAATGTTTTTATCTTATTGTTCCACATCTCATACCTCAGACTAGTATGACCATCAAACCACGTTATTCCATTAGCTTTGTATCCATTATCCGTGATGTCCATGATCTACCTTCCAGTGGTTAAATTGTTTTCTTTAAGGACCTGCTATGATACCAATTGTTGGAATACTAAGAGGGGGGGGTGAATCAGTATGAGCACTTTTTCCACTTTTAAAAACAATATATACATGTCAACTTTATTAGCAGTGTATCATCAATACATCACCAATATATCATGATCATATAAACATAGTCGACATCACATCAACAACATCACATAAAGTACATAGTACACCATAATTTATGTGGAAACCAAAATGGGAGAAAACCATGGAATGCTTTCTTATATATATCAAGAATACATTCATAGGAAGCACCAAATTCCAAATTCTCTAGAACCAACTAGAAGGAGGAACCAACCCCCTGGTTTACAGGAACCAGCCTGAAGGAAGCTAAACCTCCATGAATTCTCTGGCTCCAACCATAATGAGGCTACAATCCCCTAACTCTCAGGATCCAACCTGAATGAATCTCCAACACCATGTGTTCTTTAACACCAATTGGAAGGAGGCTAAAACCCCCTTTACTTTCCCCATCACTACCACTGTCACTGCCACTGCCACTGTCACTGTCACTTTCACTGTCATTTCCATTGTCACTGTCACTACCACTATCACTTTCATTTCCACTGGCACATCAACCTATAACCTATCATTGCCACTATCACATCAACCTGTAACCTGTCACTGCCATTGTCACATCAACCTGTCCAACCTTTCATTGTCACTGATACTCAACCAGATCCTATTACATGGATCATATACCAATGAAACCTCTCAACTAGATGTCCAACATCACCAACACATGCCTATACCAATCATGCACCAAGATCACCAACATACCATCACGAGATATGTATCTCATCCATGTACTAAAGCATGTATCAAACCATCAACCTGTATCATACCAATCATCAACCATATACCACAACCTGTACTACAACAGGTGCATCAACCATGCACCAATACATGTACCCAAACAAGTGCATCAACCATGCACTAACACATGTACCATGTACCTCAACTATCAACCATGTACATCAACACCATACCAAGTATCGATCTTGTATCATACCATGTATCAACCATGTACATCAACACCTATACCATACCATTTACCGACAATGTATCTCACCATGCATCAATGTCACCAAGGAATTCCTCATACATATACCAAAAAATGTATCTCAAACAATGTGCCCAATATCCAAGATGCTCCTCAAACCATGTGCCTCAACCATATACCATATCACTCATGATATGTATCAATCATGCCATACACCATGTACCATAATATATCATCAATGAAGTTCCTAAACAAAGTATCAAACAACCAAGATCATATACCAAGTATATGCTTCAACCATGCACCTAATATGTGCCTCAAGCATGTGTCAATGCCTCAACAATATACCAAATAATTGTCTTAAGAATGCACCATAACATCATCAACATGTAACCCTAAAAACATGCATATAAACATACATGTAACTCTTTAATATACCGGGTTCATGTGATCACATACCTTCAGACCTTCCTCAACTTCAACAACAAGAGAATATCATCTTCATCAAACTTTACCTTAGTCCCATGGGACTAGTTTTTGGATTAGTCACAAGCCATAAATTTCAAGAAGCATAAATCCATACCTATAATGAATAAGGTCTGAAACTTGTACCCAATATTATTCAATATGCTCTCTACAATTCCTCCAAGTTTCACTACTTGGAACATCCAAGAAAATGAGTTATAGCACAAATGGCAGATCTTGTTGAATTATGGATTATTCTAGAGATCAAACTTGTAGAGAATTCCACGCACGGAATATGCGATATCTAGATATGAAAATAATACATAACATACTATAGACTATACTATATCCAATTCATTTGGTCACACTGAATTTGGATCCTCTATGAAGAAGTTATGACTATTTTACTCGAAACACCTATTTGTGACTAGTTTCAAGACTAGCCAAAAACCCTATTTTCCATAGTGTATATCAGAAAATATAATGACCGAGAAGTCCAAATTATTACCATAGGTACCTCGACATGTCATTGCAACCTCCTCCAATTTTTTCTATCTGAATCATTCTATAAACAAAGTTATAGTGAAAATGGTAAGGTGACCTTTAAATAACATACCTTAGAACACATCCTCAGAAGACTTCATCCTCCCTTGGAATTTCTCCCTTATTTATTTCATCTATCCTCTCACATTCACCTTAGATATCCTTGGTTACCTCAGATAAGAATCACTTACTCACATAGAATATATTCAATAGAATGGGTGTGTGAATGTACTTATGAGTGAATTCTATTTTATTCTTTCGATTCTTCTGGGTATATGTTGCCTCATCAATATTCACTCTATCCTTTTGTTCAAGACATTCATGTATGCGCACAGGAGCATTGGAGCATCCTCTTACCTTAGAATTCAACTTTCCTTTTCCCTTGAGCAAGTGGGCCTAATGTTTACCACCAATATTCCCTTCATCAAGCAAGTTGTGTGATCATTAATCAGTAAGACATAGAAGGTATCAAAGGTACAATCATTAACATATTACTTGTGTGCCTACCAATTTGTATGGAATGTGGAAAACAAAACTTCAAAATGTGTTCTCATATTAATCAAGACTAGTTCAATGATTTTTCCATCTTTTTTATGAAAATTATTCCCACATTATCCTAGTTTTAATTGAAATTGTTTGACATGAGCCAAATAGTCCTTAATCCTTTCAAAGGAATGGGGATCAAGAGAGATCAACTCTTTCTCTAACTGCACCACTTGACTCTCATAGAATTTGTCAAACAAATAATTCAACTTCTTCAAGATTTCATGAGGACAATCGATCTCTCTATAAATGTAGGTCCTGATGATCCCAACATCCTCATTTTTCTTCTCGTTGATGAAAAACTTCACCTGGTCATCCTTTGGATATAGAATAGTGGCCTCAGTATACTTTTAGAGCCCCTTTATTTTCAGAAAATTCTCCATAACTGGTGCCCAAATAACATAATTGAGTCAATTCAAATAACATGATCAATATTAGAATCCATATTCGATGTCTTACATACATGATATGATCTAAACGGGTTACAGTAAAAAAATTAGCATCCTAGAATCAATCACTATGATATATGAATAGACAAGATTTGTAGAAAATAGGTGAGGTCAAAACTAATCACTCTCATACAATATTGGGATTGGGGGTAACCGTGAGAAGAAAAAAACAAAATTTGCAAAAATAAAAAAGATGGAATAATACTCCAAGAAGATTGGTGGTGTCTAAAGACAACGTTTCAACATTTAAGGACGATGCATTGTGATTAGTACATCACAATTAATTATTGAATACATCATTTCATACATTCTACATCAACCCACGGGGTCCTTTATTTATAGTATTATGTCCTTTATTTATAGTCTTATGATCTAACCAATTTCCTTAAAATGGAGAAGATCCAGCACACACATAATAGTTGATAGTTGTAACAAATTCCAACAAATATACATTGTCTTGTCAGCTAGTCAACTTTCCTAGCCGACTTGACCATCCCATTGTCCAACACATATTCAATTACTCGGTTGGTCAATCCATCGACCAATTTTCTCCAATTTCTAATCGACCACCCAACTGTATGTCCTCAGTGACTAGTCAACTACTCTACCGACCATCTTCAACTGTTAGTTAACCACTTGAATGATTTTATATTAGTCGACCACTCGAGCAATTGTCTCTAGTACTGGTGTGATGAACCATCAGAATCTAGGGTTCCAACATCCTTCTCCTTTGTTGAATTCCTAAAAAATACTCCAAATCCGTCCCCTCCTCTTACAATGGGAAGGAAATCCAATCATGACTGGATAGATCATGAGGCGGAAATGAATATTCACCTAGGATGTTAGGAAACTCTTGATTTTCTCTTGAGATAATTATGTTATGTTTCTATATTTCACTCTGTAATCAATTTGTGAGAATCTATCCATGTACTCAGGAAACTAGTATGAAAAGACCCTATAGAAAAATTTAGTTTCTATCCCCCTTTTTCTATGAAGGGAGGTTGGAAATCTGCAAGATTCTCAATCAACACTATGTATATGAATATTGTTAGCTAGACTACAACTATTTTATAATAAAAAAGTTCAGTTTTGGTTAAAAAATAAGAAGATTAAATTCATCTTGATCGAAAGAGAAATTGACTTTGTGGTGCCTCGTAAGAAATTTAATCCTACAAGTTATGATGTGCTTTACTTGAATTTGTTGTGATGGAAGGTTTAACATTTTACTACATCAAAGTTACAAACATTACCACAAATCCTTTCCACATAGACATCCTTGCAAACTTTCATTGATGTAAAGTGCTAAGATTTCACCATAGAAGGATTTTGAAACTCACAAAAAATTAGAAGATATCAGAGCGAAAATCTTTCAAATTTTTCTGCCAAACTCTAATTTGCAAATGTTCAAAACTCAACACAAACGATATCATAAACATAATTTTGTTTTTCAAAAATTCACTACAAATAAAAAGTTTCAAACTTCACCACACGACAATGCTATATTTACACCACAACACATTGTTAGGAAACTTTGGAAATCCACCACAATACAAAATATGGACTAAACCCTTCAAATCCATCACAACATCCTAATCTGTAAGATTTCAGTGCAACAATATAACAACAATAAAACATTGAAAACCTTATTCAAACACTTAAAGGTGATAAACTTCACAATTACACGACAACACTATAAGGTGATATAAGTATCAAGACTATGTTGCAACAAGATGAACCGTAGTATTGTAGAAAGATTTCATTTATGGCAATCTTTCAAAGGTTTTCAATGGTAATTTTAATCTAAAATAAACATTTAAATATTTCCACAACATTGATTATAAGGTCCTTTGTTGTAGAGATATGGGTTTATCATATACATGCATTAAGAATCAAGTATTTCCCTTGATGCTAAGGTGGTGATATAGAGAACATTATAAATATTTAACATTAGAGATGGAAAATGCTTAAAAGTCATAGAAGCTCACTCTAGTTCTATTTGGTCTCTTGTGCCAATACAATATGAATTAGATTTTATAAGTGAAAGACTTGCCAAAACAATATGACTAAGTCATAGCCAGAGTTTGTCGGGGTAAAACTTATAGAGACAATATTCTGAATGTGAAGTCCCAATTTCTTTAGATTTATAAAGAATCAATTTATAATATTTTGAAACCACTCACTTTTAAACATTAAATTGCTGAAAGGAATTTTAAAATGTGTTTGTTTATGTACTTAGGTTTTACAAGGAAGAAAAGAACAAAAGATTGAAGGGGAAAGAGGGTCCAAAATATTTTGAAGCAAAACTGGGTTGTCACTTTTCATAGCATTTAAGGAAACATACATCCAGGATGAGAGGAAATAAAGAATCCAAGCATAAAATAATTTCTTGGACAATTATTAGAAGAAAATCCTTATTATAAAATTTTAAAGGAAAAATCTTCTTGAAATGAAAAAGACGAAAATGCCACATGGCCGAGGGTCCAAGAAGAGGCAATTGTTTCGTAAAGATCTATAAATTTAGGAAAACAAATGGGAATGTGCTTTTTGGTTCTTTCACTTTTTCATGTAACTATTTGTTGAAATGTTAAGGAGAGAAGCTATTGCTTGCCAAGATTACTACTAGATATTTCTGTTGTGCTATGAATTTGTTATAGATTATTTTTGTTGTTCATTGGCTCAACATAAGACTATGGGATGGTATCTTTCACTGTAGATTATTTTCACAACCTAGTATTTATTTATGTTTTATTTTTCCTTAGTATTTTTTTTAGTTTAAGTATGGAACTATTACTTTTAGGTGTATTTGTAGGTTATCTTTATCTTGGTGTTTGTAAATTGAGGTTTATGTAAGAATATTTTTTTGTGAATTATTGTTAGAAGATTCTCTTGTATTTATTTCAATCAATTCTATGCTCTTCTTGTTTTGGTTAAGGTAGGTTATTTTGGATATGAGGCTGTAAATTTCAGTTTTAGCTAGATAGGTTATTCTCAGTAGGTTGTTAGTGACTATGAAGTTATATAATATTTAACTAAGAGAATTAATTCATTTTTATTGATAGCATTTATTTTTGTTTTCTTTGTATATTTAGTTTATAATTTTATTAGGATAGAAAATTATGTGTTTGCATGTTAACTTAGTTGTATTTCATTCGCTACATTATAAAATCCCTAAACAGTGCACTGCTCCACAATCGGTAAACTCCCAAAACAGTAATGGTTGTCGAGCCAAAATCTAAATGGGTTTTCCTACACAAAATGGAAAAGAGTTTAATTGGGCCTCTTTTCCAGAGATAACCTTTGCTATTGATGCTGGGAATTTCACCCTATCAATAGAAATGGAACTAGAAGGAAGATAGACAACAAGCCGACCCACATGGAGCCGTTTTTTGTAAATGCAATAATATCCCATGGTTCATATCAATATCCTTACATGGGATCATGCTTTTATTATTTTGATACCATTACATGATATCTTGAATAACAAAATCGATCTCATATCTAAAGTTAAATTTTAAGTTGAAGGGGAAACCTCTAAATTAAGGCATATTAGCCATTTTAACCTTCCACTTGAATATCTCAAAAAAATTCAAGAAAATGAAGTATGCAAGTTGTTTACCCTCACATTCAAAGGACATATTTAGGGTTGGTATAGGGTGTTGCCAACCAAATATATTCATATCTAGAAGTAGTTCATGGAAGTATTTGTAGATACACATGAGAATTATAATCATGAAGAATTGTGTTGTGAACTTGATAGAATTAAGAAAAGGAAATATGAACTCATTGATTATTTCATGTAGATGGCCGCACATATTTATTACAAATTTTACAAAAATTAGAAACCCTCTAGTGAAGGATTCCTTCAATGGTATTTCTATATTTTTTTTGTTCCTAAATAAGAAAAGTTGTAAATGAATAGTGAGTGAGATTCAAGTTATAAAAAATATCTTCCACAAGAACCCCTCCAATAAGAAATATTACCATTTGATGAACAAGGTAATCTAGAAGGCACCGGTCTACAAAATGATCTTATAAAAGAATTTAATCTAGAGAATGGTAAAAGATTTGATTTAAAAAATGATATTTCATTGTATCTTGATTTAGATATACATTCTATATTGATGAACTATATATCACAAAAATAACCTATTATCCAAACAAAGAACAAGTGAGATGAAACAACTTTTGATCAATCACCATGCAAACAAATTTCAGAATTTGTGTGAAACATAACCTTTGAATATTGTTGAGATGATGACATTAAGTTGAGAAAAATTTACAACATTTTTAGTAGGCAAGGAAGGTGTACCAAACTAAGTCCATGTATGTTCTAGCCAAGAATCCTGCTAAGGTCTCAAGGTTTCAAGAATCATGGATAATATTATATTCCCCTATTGAGAATTTACCCTTGATAGAGGTTTTTCATAGCCTTTATTATTCTTTTCCACCTTACCTCAATACCAAAGACAAAGTTCATGCTAGTGTCGAATAATTGAATTTATGATTAGTTGAGTTTGACTATGAAATGGACAAAGTTCATGCTAGTGTCGAATAATTGAATTTATGATTAGTTGAGTTTGACTATGAAATGGTGGATGTTGATCATGAACATGTTCTTAAAATATATGGTTGTCTTCACAAACCAATGTTCTCTAGCCATATGATCTGGCATAGTCAAGTGGTGAACCCACCCATTAAAAAAATATATATTCAAAAAAAATAAAAAATTAGACCCTTGATACTTATATTGATGAAAATGTATGCATGTACTCATTCTCCTACCCACATACGCCTATCACCCGATATATTTCACAAATAATATATCTACACAAATAGTATCTTTGTGTGTGGGGGGGGTGCAATAAAAATCCCACGATCGAAGAATGAGAAAGATGATTAGGGCTTATTTGTTTCAAAGCGAGGAGGTGCCAAGGAAGGTATCCATATAAGATATTAGAAAAGAAATGGTGATGCGAACTTGAACAATAACGAACAAAAGAAGATTAGGATTCAAGTCTCACATACCAAGTAGCCCCTCTTCTTCTATGTGAATCTTGCCAAGGTATAACCCATAATCTTTCCTTTTCCCTATAATCTTTCTTTTTCCCTATAATTTAATCTAGATTATTATTATTTTATTTTTTTCTATATGGTTGTGAGATCGATCCCAGTGGATTCATCCTACCCTCAATTTTATGGGTCTTCATTTTAATTTTGGAACTATAAAATCTACTACCCATCTTGCCCTCTCTGCATTTTAGACCATTTAGGGTATTATTTCCTTTAACGAAATGAATCCATGAGTGTATATGAACTGGGTGATGATTTGTCATGTCCAATGGTTTTGGGTTTTCTTTTGACAAGATGGCCAGGGTGTTTGCTTTTGTGGATTTCTAATGTTTTTTGGTTGGACTTCCTTGGATGTAGGTGCTAGAATTGAGGAGTAGCTATTCTGCAAAATTGTGTGCGTTTTGTACTTGGTTTCATACATTTTAAATTAATGTCATTTAAAAATAGAGGATGGGTTAATGCTTCGTCAATCTCACCATAAATCAATGCCTAATTAATTCCCCATTAGCGGAATTATTTTTTATAAAAGTAACTATTACTACTAGTATTATTGCATGCGATGTGAATGGGGTTCAATTTAGCATTAGGAATATGAAATACCTATCTTGAAGCAAGGATTTTTATTGAATGATTATTTGAACCATTACTGAATATGCCACAAATGAGCGTGTAATATTAATTTTATTAATGTACCTTACATTTTTGGGGCAGGGGATGACACGAGAACATTACCCATTGATACATATTTTATGAGCAGAATGAAATGACTACAGATTATTAAAAAATGCTTAACACAGAATAACAGAGATACATTAAAACTGGTTTTCTATTCAATAAGGAAATAAGATGAAACTGTAAAATGCAGTGGAAAACAAGCTTGCTAGAATGGTGGCATCTTATCTCTGAGAAGAGATGTGACAGTTGCGCTCATTCACAAGAAGATGGTTACAATGAGGCTCTGAAGGAATTTTACAATAAACATGAATGTAAAAAACCCTAGACATCCAAAAACCTAACCCTAGGAGATGAAGCGCCAAAAGTCATGTGGGCCCCGTTTGGGTAAGTTAGTACATCAACTTCCCGGGGTCGTAACTTTTGCATACGATCTCTGTTTGACGCGCTCAATACCTCGTTAGAAATATCTATCCGAGGACTACAACTTTGATGTGAGAAATAACTAAGGAACTTCCATGTTTCTCCCCATTTTCCCAAAAAACGTCGTTTAGGGCCTCAAAACGACTTCGAAAGTTCAAGACCCGAAAAACTACTAAAAATAGTAAATTATCAAAATTGCCAGAAAATTGTTTTGAGCCAGTTAGAAAATGTGGGTGGACACCTATATCCACCTGGATCAATCCTCCATCCTTGGGAAGCGATGGTCTCCATTACGTTGAGTTCCCCCATCATATGAGGAAATTTCTGCTGAATTTGGACCCGGGTGAGCCACTTGCCTTGGTGCAGGAGCTGCCCTACTTTGACGACTCGATAAAGTTGGATCCTTTGCTATCAAGTACCCTTGATCCATGTGTCCATAATATGATCATTGGATTCATGTTGTATGCAGTCGGGGTTGAGCTCTGTTGGTGTCAATTGTTCTTCTACTTCTGAGGTGTCCAATAATGGTGGGAAATAAGGCCGAAGGAGATCCACGTTGAACACTGGGTGCAAGCCAAGGAAAGGAGGAATGTTGAGCTCGAAATAATTATCCCCCACAGCCTTGGTGATGGTGTAAGGCCCATAACGGAGTGGGTGAAGCTTCTGATGGGGTCTTGTAAGGCGTTCTTTCTGCAAGTGCAACCAAACTTTGTCGCCCACCTGAAACTTATGTGGCACCCGATGTTGATTATGGCACTGCTTGTACTTGTCATTAGACTTCTGTAGGATATCCTGAACCTATTGGCAGATATGTTTGATCCGATCAATGAACCGAGTGGCTTTGTCAGCTTCATTTGGATTAGGAGATGAGTCAGTCGAGGTGACCACAAGGGGAAGTGCAACATCTATGGGACCCAATGGTTGGAATCCCAACCCCACCTGAAAGGGGTTGTGGTCAGTTGAGCTATGTAGGTCTTGTTTGTAGCTATGTTGGACATAGGGAAGGCTCTCATCCCATGTGCGAGGGTGCTTGTAATTATACATGCGCAAGATATGCATAATAATTCAATTTATGACCTCGATTTGGCCATTTGTCTAGGGGTGGAAGGTCATGGATTTGGTGAGCTTGGTGTCCAGAAGTGACCAAAGGCTCGACCAAAATGTGCTGAAAAAATCACTTTCCCGATATGAGAGAATGGTTTGTGGGATTCCAAAATGTACCCACACTTGTTCAAAGAAAATCTTGACAATGGCCTCTATTGTGATGCTCTTCTTGCAGGCAACTTGAATTGCCATCTTAGAAAAGCGATGAACAACCACAAAAACACAGTCATTTCCCTGCTTGGTGGATGGGAGGCTCGACATGTAGTCCATTGATATGGATTCCCATGGTCTATCAGGAATAGGTAGAGGGGTGTATAGGCCCCGTTTCTTACTGGTCGGTTTGGAAATAATGTAGGCAGTGCAGGACCTGATATACTTGCTGACCTCCTGTCGAAGTTTTAGCCAGTAGAAATTTTTTTGTAGCATCACCACTGTCTTTTAAACGTCGAAGTGTCCTTCCACCCGACTTTAGTGGGATTCCCAAATCAGCTTTGCTTTCTCACTTGATGGAACGCAGATATGGACCAAACGACACAACAACTGATTCTGAAGATGGAAATTATAGACAATTGCATTTGCACCCAACATTTGGTAGGTGGTGGCGAAGTCTGGGTCTGTCTCATAGAGTTGGGTCCATCCAAAGGTCTCATGGTCGCAAGAGTCTAGCATCATGGTGAGTGTCGCGACTGGCGGTCTGCTGAGACAATCAACAATGCAGTTGGTGCTTCATGTTTTATACTTGATGTTGAGGTGGAATTGTTGCAAGTATATGGACCACTTTTGATGGCGATCATTCTACAATTTGACTCGTGTCTGCATGAACTGCCCGAGTGGCTTATGATCAATGTGGATGATTGTCTCTTTCCCAAGAATGTAATGTCTCCACTGGCAGCAAGATTGCACAATGGATTACATTTATTTGTTGTGTTAAGACCTAATATTGGCTCATTACCCCTTAATTGGGGCATATTATATTAGTAATGTTATTTTATTTATGTCGGCTTTAGGCTATTAGTTGTAATTATACCTCCTAGTCTCCTATATATACCAAGGAGACATTTTCATTTTGAATCATC
>ML788548.1:51955-71006 GCA_009831015.1 Picea engelmannii | reverse complement strand
CAACATCGTAGTGAAAGAAGTTTTGAAGTAGGGGATTGGGTGTTTTTAAGACTACAACCATACAAATAGATGTCCCTCAATCAAGCCAAGAAGGATAATAAATTATCACCAAAGTACTATGGACCTTATAAGGTGTTGCAAAAAATTGGTACTATGGCATACAAATTGGAGTTGCCTGCATCTTCACGAGTACACCCAGTTTTCCATGCTTCATGCTTAAAGAAGGTTATAGGTGACAAGATCCCAGTTCAAACTATATTTCCAAAACTTTACGAGGAAGGAAAAATAATATTGGAGCCTGAAGCCATCACTGACACAAGAATTCACCAGGTGAGGAATATAACCATTTCAGAGTATCTCATTAAATGGAGGAAACTATTGGCTGAAGAATCCACTTGGGAAGATGATTCTTTTATACAGAAGCATCCAGAGTTACTCAAGCATTGTGGACAACACTTGTCTCAAGGGGAGGGGCATGTTAAGCCCTAATATTGGCTCATTACCCCTTAATTGGGGCATATTATATAAGTAATGTTATTTTATTTATGTCATCTTTAGGCCATTAGTTGTAATTATACCTCCTAGTCTCCTTTATATACCAAGGAGACATTTTCATTTTGAATCATCTTGTACTTGAACATTTAAGTGGGGTAAAAGGAGGTTGCCCCCTAGAAGAGGCTTATTATCTGAAATTATCTCTTTTTCAAGGCATTGAGTACTTTTCCTGAGGTTTTTCTATGCTATATTGATGTTTGGTTCTTAACATGTCGTAAGTAGGGTACTTACGGAAAACATATGATAGTGTCTCACTATGATAGGCCACGGGGTGGCCATGCTGAGTGAGAACTACACCCACAACATAGTTTGAAGCATTTGTCTCGATCTCAAAGGGTTGTGACAGGTATGGTAGTGAAAGTACTAGGGTTGAGCACAAGTGTTTCTTCAAATCATCGAATGCTTTTTGTTGGGACTGGTCCCACACAAATTTTTCCTTACCACCACCCCTGGTTATTTGGTCAAGGGCCCATGCAATATGGGAGAATCCCAAAATGAACATGCGGTAGAAATTGGCCAGGCCCAAGAAGCTCCGAAGCTCAGTGAGTGTGGTTGGGGCTGGCTAGTCACGAATGACTTGGATCTTGGCTAGATCCACATGTACGCCATGCTGATCAACGATGTAGCCTAGGTAATGGACCCTTTCCATTCCGAAGGACCATTTTTCCAAGTTGGTGTATAGCTTGTGCTATCGCAGGGTGTGCAGAACTTGTTGAATATGTTGCAAGTGTTCTGCCCAAGTCTTGTTGTAAATGAGAATGTCATCCAGATACACCAATACAAAATTATTGGTGAATGGTTGAAAGATATCGTCCATCATCCTCGTGAAAGTGGTTGGAGCATTTGTCAAACCAAAGGGCATGACCAACCATTCAAAAAGACCTTCCTTTGATTTGAAGGTGGTCTTCCACACATCTGTTTGTTCTATCGGGACCTGGTGGTAGCTAGACTTTAGATCAATCTTACTGAAGTATTTGGCCCTCATGAGTTGATCAAGGAGGTCGTCGATTCATGGAATCGGGTACCAGTTTCTGACTGTGATTTTATTTAGATCTCGGTAATCAATGTAGAGTCATCAGGTTTCATATTTCTTCTATACCAGCACAATTGGGCTCCCACAAGGTGATGAGATAGGATGGATGTTCCCCTTGTGGAGTAGTTCTTGTATTTGTCTCTTGATCTTATCATTATCTAATAGAGAGAGGTGATAGACTGGCCCATTGGGTAGTTGTGCGTCAGGGGTTAAATCGATGGGGTGCTTGACTTGACAGTGCACAGGTACCTCGGTAGGTGAGGAGAAGATATCTGAGTATTCTTCCATGAACTTATATACTTGCTTCTGATATGTGGAGAGGTCATCCGCAGAGACCCTGGATGTGGCTGTGATATTTCTCTCATTCTGAGAGTGAATCATGAAGAAGACAAACTTCCCCATATGAGAGCTGACCTTCCTGCATTTCTTAGCAGAGATCAAGGAAATATCACTAGGTGGGACTGCCTCGGGTATCCTGTACAATTTCTTGTTCAAAGTTATAATAACACTACAAGGCCTAGACTCATATACAACATGAAGTTTCCATAAATATGGTTGGCCCAAAATAACATCACAAACTTCGAGAGGAGCAACATCACACAATACCTCATCTTTGAAGGGCTTGATGTCGTATGACAATCGACACTGTTGGCTGACGCAGAGATCAGTTCCTTGGCAGAACCATCCAATGGTGTAGGGTTGTGGGTGCGGCATTTTCGGCAAGGCCAACCACTTGATGACCTCCACTGAGAAGAGGTTCTTCTGGATACCGCTATCAATGATGAAGTGCAGTGGGGTTCCTTTTACCCACATCTGTGAATGGAAGATGCACTCTCCTTCTTTTGGCTTGTCTAGTTCACCAGGCTGGAGCTTGGTGGTAGCAATGGTGGCACTGGGTTCCGCATCAATGATTCATCTTCCCCTTTCTAGTTCCAACTCAGAGTCATAACCCACATCTGATTAAGAGGATTTCACTTTGGCCACCAGTGACTGCTTTGAGCGACAGTCAGCAATGTTATGCCAAGGGCTCTTATGGAAGTCGCGCCACTATATTTCTTTGTCTTTCCGGTGTCCTTCTTTGCTTGCGTCTTGGACTAGTTGTCCTGGTATTCTCCATCTTTTCTCTGTCCTTTGTTATGTGGGTTGGGGCCACCCTTTCCTAGTTTTTTCTATGAGGGGTTCCGAGGCCCAAATTTCCTCCTCTTTTGTTTGAGCTTCTGCTCGATTTTGACGACATATCGGTAGGCCGCGCCCAAGGACGCGATGTCCATAAATTCCATTTCGGTCTGGATGTATCTATGCAAAGCACCACGATACTTTAGCACCAGATGTCACTTTGAATCTTTGATACCCAGTTTGGTGCACAAGGTATGGAAGATATTTGTGAACTCTAGCATTGCTTGGTATCTTTCTTGCCGCAGTGTGGTCCATTTGGTATACAAGTCATCATAACTTATGAAAGGGTAGTTTTTTTCCTTAATAGCATCCATGAAGGATTCCCAAGTGGTTGTGACTGTAAATAATGAGGGTTCCTCTGTTTCCTTTTTCTCACAGAAAGTTTCCCACCAATATTTGACATGGGGAAAGGCTTTGAGGAGCACAAAAGTAATCTTTTCTCTATTCGAAACATTATGGATAGAAAAATACCCTTCTAGTAGATTCAACCACTTGTCTACAACATCCACATCTATCTGACCTTCAAATACAGGAATATCGAATTTGATTTGTACCTTGAAGGGGGCGATGCCTCTGCTCGAAGAAGATGCATCGCCTGTTGGTAGTCGCCTAAGGATTTGCGCGAAACTATCCATCATCTCGTTCCTTTGTTGTGTGAGGGATTCCTCAAGAAATTTTTTGAAAGGATCTCATGTCCTGTCATCTTTATTTTTTCCTTCCATGAGAGGTCGCTTGGGCATGCGAGAGTTTTTTTCCTCAAGAGAAACAAGCTCGAGACCCAATTCTTTGTTCTCTGACCTCATTGGGGACATGCATTAAGATGACGAGAAGACTGCTCTGATACCACTGATCCATATTTTATTAGTAGAGAGAAATGAATACAGATTATTAACAAATGCTTAACACAAAATAACAAAGATACAGTAAAACTGGTTTTCTATTCAATAAGGAAATAAGATGAAATTATAAAATGCAGCAGAAAACAAGCTTGCTAGAATGGTGGCAACTTATCTCTGAAAAGAGATGTGATGGTTGCGCTCATTTGCAAGAATATGGTTACAATGAGGATCTGAAGGCCTTTTACAATAAACAGGAATGTCAAAAACCCTAGACATCCAAAAACCTAACCCTAGGAGATGAAGCGCCAAAAGTGATGTGGGCCCCATTTAGGTAAGTCAGTACATCAACTTCCCGAGGTCATAACTTTTTCATACGATCTTTGTTTGACGTGTTCAATACCTCGTTAGAAAGATGTATTCACTTATATGTTGCTCCCCTTTTTCCCAAAAAACATAGTTTAGGGCCTCAAAACGGCTCCGGAAGTTCAGGACCCGAAAAACTGCGAAAAGTAGTAAATTATCAAAATTGCCAGAAAATTGTTTTGAGCCAGTTGGAAAAGGTGGGTGGCCACTGATATCCACCTGGATCACCCATATAATTTTCTCTCCTTTGAAATCTATGTCCTTGTAGAAAACCAATGTTTTTTTCATTCCAATGTGTGTATAAGATCGTGAAGTGAAAATATCTCTATCCTTTCCAAAAAAAAATTCAGTACTCAGTGTCTATGGATTTGTTGGTTTGTATGCCTCTCAGATATTTGTGTTCCCTAAGACCAAAGAAGTACCATTACTTCTCTCCAATTTTAGTTTTTTCACATGTTATCAAGAGGTTTTGAGCACAATACTTACAATATAAAATCCCCATCAACATGGTGAAAGTAGCAAGTCAAGTGAAAATCCAAGTAGTGGTGAGGCAGTGAGGATAAGGGTCTGGAAACATTTTCAAAGATAGTAGTGTTACCAGACCAGTCAAGGAAACATTAGGCACCATGTAGTGAGCCAATGAGGTCCACTGCCTAGTGCATCTTGATTTTTAGATGATAAATAATGTGTATCTGATGGAAAGGATACACCAAGTAGTGAGCCAATGATTCTCCCATTGCGTGGTTCTTAATTTTTCTGGACCTATCAGTGCCTCCAAAGTGACCACTGATAAATTTTCCTTTTTTAAATGAATTCTTAACTCTGCAATAGCTGCCACCTGACAGTCTCTGATTCACCTACCCTTTCTGATGTGCACCTAGTGACAAGCCTCCACCTATCATTAAAAAATTGGTTTCGATATTAATGGGCCCCATCCCTTTCTCTTTGAACCTTTGGGATACAAATTGCATGTTCATTGGATCGGATGGTGGATGATCACCCATATCAATGGCCCTAATAGCTAGCGTCATTTTAAGATGCATGACCATTAACTGGGTCATTTGATCCTGAAATATCTGACAATTGAGGTTTATCCAATCTAATAGTCCATATCAATAGTGGCTTCAAAGGTGCTCGAACATTAACCCGTCTTCTTCGTCCTGTTTTCACTACGGGAGGAAACGTTTCCCCTCCATGGGTCATCTCCACTTGGCACTTCCACTTTGCTCTCAATTATTTTCCCTACCTAGGAAATTATGCTTAAGTGGATCCCACGTTGGGGTGACGTATATTCCCACCTGACATCTTTCCTTCCTCCTTGGGGTTTTATGGTTCCTTCATGCCAAGTTTCTACATTCAACAATCTTGAATATGATGCTTTATTAAACACCCTTTTTAAGAAATCATGGATCTCTAATATTAGGATGGTCTGGGTTCCACCACCTGACATATGGATTTTCTATAAAATCCCCTTTTCATGATTTCCCAAATTTCTAGATTTTTGGATGGTCTCGGTTCCACCTCCCAGTTCACCCATCCATCCTTTGTCCCTTGACCTACCATCATGGCCCCACTTTCGACCTCTACTAACATGGCACTTGATGTAATTACTTATGTGGCATTTGACGCAGCCTGCTAATGTGGCATCCAGAATATGAATTTCTACAAATATATGATTTTGATAATATCCATATTTATGGATTTCTTGATGGTCCAATTTCCACCTCTTGATTCCACCATTTAGCCTTCGTCCTCTAGCCTACTTATCTGGCTTGATGACATGTCCTTCCTTGTTGATGTGCCTCCTGATATAGCATTCTACTGTGGAACTTCTGACACCATATGTTGATGTGGCATCCAAATCAACATGATGATATGGCATTGTTGATGTGGCATCCATAATCCATATTTTTTGAGCAAATCCCTTTTTGAGAATTTTTGGATTTTAGGATCTCCTGGTTGTCACGATTCCTTCTCCCAGTTCCATCATTTGGTATCTACCACCATGATTCCTACCATTGTGGCCTTGCTGACGGTTCCTTATTGCCAACGTGGTCTTTGATGAGGCCCTGACGTGACCTTTTGACATGGTATGCTGAAACAACATCCAGGGTCTCAATTTTTGAATAAAATCCCTTTTTAAAAAACTTTGTATTTCCAGACTTTTAGAGGGTCACAATTCCTTTCTTGGTTCCACCATCCAACTTCCTCACCCACAACATGCCATTGTGGCTCTGTTGACTAGTCCTTCCTACTAATGTGACCTCTAATAAGGTGTTGACATGGAATTTGACTTGGTTCATTGACGTGGTATTCGACATCCAACTTTTTCTAAAAATATAATTAATGGAAATTTTGGATTTTCGGATAGGCTTGGGCTCTACATTCCTCCATTGGAACTTCACCGCATAACCAACCACATGTAATCCACATCATTCTCATATGCACTCCAGATCACCATGATTCCCTTGATCTCAAGGTTCCACACGCAAGGTTCCTTTATTTGACATCTTGAACTTTGGTAAAAATCCATTTAAATGAAACTTTGGATCCCTCCAATTTTGGATTCAAAGTTAAATCTACAAGCTTCCTCCTTATATAGGATCTAGACTTCATCAAAAGTTCCCTTTTACAAAAATTATGAATTCCAATAATTCTAGATGCTCGATTCCATTTGCAATGTTCCACCTATCTGGGATCTGGAGTTTGGTAAAGGCCCCTTTGAAAGAAATCCTAGATCCCACTAATCTATGCCACGTTCTGTGTCACCATGACCTTCCATCGTGGCCTTGTCATAGGTAAATTGCCAACATGGCTCGACTGACATGGCACGTTGCTAACATGGATCTGCCTCTGACATTTGGAACTCTGAACATTTCAATGGAGACACTTACATGATTTTTCCAGATTTAGGGGTTTCCTCAATAAAGTCTGCACAATGATGATGTTAGAAGGAATAAGATAAATCCTATGATCTATATTCTCAACAATTAACTCCGAGAGGAAAAATAACCAAAGCTACAAAACATTGTGCATTCGAGGGACCTCATACATCCATTCCATTTCTCAATTTCATGAATATGTTTTCCATTCATAGGAAACCATAAACAAATGATAATTTTTTGGGAATACAAGAAAATACAGAGCATACAAGAAAATATAGGGAATAATTCATTCCATTTCCTTACATATTTTTACATAGAACCATACAATTCCATCAATTGCACAAGCATGCATAATTACATGTTTTACAGAGAATAAAACAAAAGCACAATAGTGACTTATCTATCACAAAATGTCATCCAACCAACTGAATGCTTTCCACCCAACCATACACTCAGATGCACTAGTCCTCTCTGCAATCTATCCACCCCCATACTAGGCCATGATACCACTAGGGGAACATTCAGTCTCTCAAGGAAATTTTAAGTGTGAAGGCCAATCTCCTTCACAACAAGCACTAGTTGAAACCCCTTATACCCACCATACACAGGACCTCCATGAGATTTATTAGATTCCTTCTCATCTGGAATTCCTCTATACAAGGGAGTCCCTTCATTGCTAACATAGTCTCTTAGCTTCCTCCCCTTCCAGAATCTTTTTTTTTCTAGTAAGAGTCAAGCTCATGACCCTCTCAACTAAGGAAAGTTTGATTTCTCTGACCAGCCACACGAGCTCTCTTGCTATCTTGCTTTGTCTTCTCCTATGATGGGCTATCCCTCTACTTAGAGCACTCTATAACACTCTGGATAAGTTCCATGAGACTTCAAATATTTCTTCTATATCCAAGTTCCAAGACTGTCTCCTCTTGCAACACACACCTGTGCATCTATGCCTTCTTTTCCCCCAGAAGATTCTCAACTTGTTCTTCTTTATCCTTCTATCAAAAGGGATTTTTGGGTTAATCATGGGGGAAATGAATTGGTAATTACTTTACCTTTCCTAAAAATATTCAGTTTTCCTATCCAATCATCCATGCCTCCATTCATTGTGGGTGGTTGGTTGTTCAACTACCAACCCCCTTTCATTCATTGATTTGATTTGAATTTGGGAAAAGGGAAATAATTGGTTATTCCCAAAAATAATTTAGCAATGTAGTTTGGGATTCTTTAGCATGATAAACCCCCTCTAGGTTAGCATGATGAACCACCCTTTAGTCGGTTAGTTTGAATTTCATTTATTAAGAAATAATACATTTACAATGTTCACATGCCATGGCATGGAAATAATATCTCATGCTAAGATAAAAACATCACTAAACATAATTTATTACAAATTAATCAAGGGATCAAAATGGGTGTGTTACAACCCCCCTTATAGGAACGTCGTCTTCGATGTTCTCCCTCATATTAGCAACACGTGTCATGTCTTCGTGCTTCAACTACTTCATTAGTGTCATTCTCTTCACTGTCTAGTCCAATTTCCCGAATTCTAGCATTTCATAATTTTGACTACAATAATTACCATTAACATGCTCATTAAAACTAATTCCATGCATAAACATTCCATCGTTTCTCATAATATGGATAAAATATACTTATTAACACAATACTTATCTGTTTGATCATGGATCCACATCTATATGGCTTCCACAATTAGAGTTTGGATCATTTTTTTCTCAGTCATACCCAATGTGCTCATGATCCCTTCTATCATGATTTTCAATCAAGTCTCCTCTTCCTTGCAGTCACTCACCCTCCACCTCTCTGCTACACATTCCCTCAAGTGATCCATTAGTAGCCTCCTCTATCTACCCTCTACATGAGGTTATTCACCATTTGAAGTTGGTTTCCCCCAACAACTCCAATATTTCCTACATACAACAATCATAGTCATAGTTACATCATGCCAAATCACAATGTAGGTTCCATAACACTCTTTAAAATCAACAAGCATTACCAAAAATTCCCTAGAATATGTATCTATACTCTACTAAATTGTCCCCCAATGTGTTCATGAGTTAAAATACAAAAATATTTCAATTGTTTTTACTTTCATGCAACTATCAACATTCTCACGCCTGAAATAATCACGCATATATTAGCTTTCTCAACCTTAAATAAATCAACAAGATATGGATAAAGGGATTCTCTCTTCCAATTCCTCTACACAACATGGAATTCTCAACATGGTTGAGCTCTCTTCATGACCCTCTTTCCATTTTGTTCCTTTTTGGTTGCTCCATTTTTCCTTGAGTAGTTCCAGTCAAGTTCATATTGACATTTCGTTATTTAGAGATGTTTCCTTCCCTAGATGAAAATATCATACTAAACATTAGGATTAGATCATAAATTAAATTTCAAATGAAGTGCATTCTACACATTAACCACAAATATATCAAAATAATTAACATTTCATTTGCATGTCTTCAGCACATGGATGTATTCACAATGTAATCTGTGGTTCTTATACATATAGGCTTCTGCAACCCACTATCTAATTCTCAACAATCATTAGTTTGCATGGTCCTGTACTCTGATATGGTCTTTCTATATTCCATCCACATGGGACTACTTCAACATGAAACTTTTTTGTTGCATATCCACCAGCTCCTGAAATGATCTCAACTCATGAGTTAGTAACAAGACTATCATTTCAGTTGTTTACCCAATATTCCATAAAGAACATAATCATGGATTGACATTATTCTTTCAGGCACTCAATCATATGCATTAGCAGAGTACGCACATGTCTACAGTTGGTACACTTTCATGCACATCTATTAAAAATCATTCTAACTTATGATTTGTTCAAATCATTCACATGAAAATTTCTAAAGGCATAACCACAATTATATTTCCTTCTTTCATATAAACAAAACATTATTTCTCACTTTCTCTTTTATTATTTCTTACTGGATATTTGTAAAGAATGGCATACAACCTATTCAAGCTAGTATTCAAACAAAACAAAACAAACCCTTCAAAACAGAGTCAACTAAGTGACAATATCATTTCCCCAAAACATATTAATTACTAATTTTGCTTCACACTCAACTTGTTTATGCATATTGCATCCATACTAGGCATCCTATTAATGCAATTAAAATATGCCTTCAATCATAGACACACATGGATTCCATCATGCATGTGTACTACTTGCACATTTTCCATGCCATTCATGCACATTCATTTTGTTCTTATATCATCCTTTATGATGAGAGATTACACTACTATATATGGTGTTGACGTTTGACAAGGAGTTCAGATGGTATAGATAAAATTGATGATAATGTCATACATTACTATGTAATTATCAAAATTTTGTTATTTTGTTCTTTCTTCCTCGATGTTCATTGGCCTTTTGGTGGATTCCAATCATCGTCGAAATTTTGAATCCTATTCGGCGGTTACTATGTGTTGATATTATGGTAGCTACGGGAGGTATTAACCTCCACGTGTAACCCTGACAAGAATAAAATATTCTGAAAAGAAAGAAGAAACCCTAAAGATTTGGACATAACCCTAGAAGACAAGTCAACTAAATAAAATAATTAATATTGATTCTTTAGCCTCCAGAAAGAGAAGTCGGCCCATACAGCTAAGAAAGAGAAGTATAAATACAGGATGTCAGAGCTCATTTGTACACACACAACTTGCAACTACAGAAATTCAATAAGTGCACAAGTTTGGAGATTAGTTGCAGTTGTAGCTACTGCAACTAGTATTTTCGGTTTTAATCTTGGACTTTCTCTTGGTTATGGTTTGGAATTTTTTCTTGGTACACTATCTCTAGAGAATGGTACGCTACCTTGATTGGATTTTGGACCTAGGTTTTTCTTCCAGAATTATTCTCTCTGTCAATTTTAAGGTGCTCGGGGGTGGCTTCGGCCTATGGTTGGCTGACAATATTTCTATATTGTTTATGGTTAAACGAGGAAATATATTATTTCTAACAATACAAGGGCCATGTGACACCCCATCCTCAAATGCAAATCACAGAGGAATGTTTATAAAACCACGAGCTATAACAACTCACTCTAGGAAATGTAAATACATGTAAAGTTAATTATGATCTACTTTTGTAACCTTCATATGGATTGAGGTTGTCCCCACATGGATCATATAAATATAGAGGAGTTGTTTGAATTTTCTACGTTTTGGAATTTTTTTTCACAATATGGTGATATAAAGGTTGTAACTAGAGTGATAGGAAAGGAGAGGCTTTTCAGAGAGACATTAGGAGGAATCTTGAAAGAGAACAAAGGTGTGGGATCTGTATTTCACTTTGTTGACCAATTTTGTAAGGGAGACTATAACTGTGATGTATGTCATGTAAAGATCCTATTGTTATGACGATTTAATGGAAGATCAATACCGTTTTGACTCATACTTTTCTTATATGTGATGCTTGTTGTGATATTTAGTGTTGTTCTACAATATTTAAAAGATATTTAATGCATTTTTATAATAATGTATGAATCTACCTACACGGAAATCGTAAGGTATGGATAAGAGGGGGAAATTGAAGGGGGGTTAGTTCTAAACGATGGAAGGTGAAGTATGGCACCAAGAAGAGGAAATAAGTCCAATTATTTCACTCAAAAATAGATCTATGAATGAGGTTTTGTTTGGTAAATAGTTGACAATGGAAGGGTTTGTTAGAGTGGACAATGCCCCTATTAAGGGTTCCTTAGTATCTGTCTGGCCTTGAATTATCGGGGCTCAATCAACCCCTTCATAAAATGATCCTTGAAAAGGGTTATTGATGTGAATAAAAATGGAATTCTCCTCCTTTAAGAGACAATGTCAAATGGGGATAAAATAGTTAGTGATCTACGTGGATTGCTTGGGGGTTGGAACTTCAAATTCATTGATGCTAGAGGAAGGTATATGGGGATCATTAGAAAATTTATACATCTTTCTATACCTTTGTTTGTGAAATTGGAAACTTAAAACTCTTTGTTGTGGAAAAATACCAAAAATGTTTTTGTAGGACAAAGAGGAAAAAAATTTCCCCGGCGTAAATTTTTCCTTGGTGCAAATTGTGTCCTAGGATCCATTAAAATGCACCCCCCAGTTTGAAAACTCAATCAATTTGAGTGGTTCAAACTATAACTGAGTTTTTAAGTCATTTTACATAATCCTATATAATTAGTTTTTCATTTGCAGTCATAAAAGACTCTGTTGTGCAAAAATAGGCAAGAGAAGCCTAGTAAAACCCTAGAAATGTGCAACCTATTTGTAAAAAGTAATTCAAGGTTTTATTATACCTTAGATTTTAGTTGTGCAAGTTGTAGGGGGTGTGATTTATCATATTAGACCTGATCATGTTGTTAATTTTTGAATTTCAATTTTAAAAGTGGTTGTTGTGCAAAAGAGGACAAGTTTGCCTTGTAAATTGGAAGGTAAAAACTATACTAAGTGACGGAATTAAAATGCACACCCAAGCTTCCCTGTAGCACCTAAAATTGTTTTATAAGTTGTACAATATATATATATATATATATATATATATATTATTTACCTATGTCATCTAAAGTGAAATTTAAGAATAGAAGAGGTTGATTTTAGGAACCTAGATTTGGGATTTCATGTAAATTTGAAGTCAAAATTTCCTTAGATTAAAATGCATGCCTTAGTTTCAATTTTGACCCAAATTGAGTGGTTCAACTTGAAGACGTTGTAATTTTTTAATTTACACCTTAAAATAGCTTTATATTGGCATTTCCAAACAAAAAACTACTTGATGTGCATAAAGACTAAAAATTTCCTTATAAAACCGAAGGGCTAATTTGTTAAAGCTGGCTATAGGAAAGTGCATGCCCAAAGTTGGATAATCATCCATAATTTAATATTTAAGTTTTAAATTTATTATTAAATGTTTTTAACATGTTTTTACAATTATGAATGCATTTACACTCCAATAAGGATGATTTATATTCACAAATATTAATGACCTTTTGATGAATCAGAGGATGGTGGGTTATGAGATAATCAAGGTCAATGAATTCTAACCAACCAATTATACATAAAAAATGACATAAGACTTAACAAAGCATAATTAACCCATATAAAAAATACTTTAAAGACAATATATCATAGAAAACATAGAGTTTGTTCACCTCCAAGTTTATTGATTCAAGTTGGTCAAGAGTATGCAATTTATCTTTTTTCATTTGCATATACATTTATTTGTGAATTTAGAGAAATAAAACTCTTTTTTGTGCAAAAAGACTAATAACTGTTCTATATAATAAAGAGGGCATATTACAGGAAATATTACAAGTTACAGGGTTGTAGAAAAGTAGTACATCTTTCTATACCTTTTTTTGTGCAACTGGAAACTTAAAACCTTTTGTCTTGCAAAAAGACCAAAAATTGTCTTCTAGAACAAAAATGGAAAATTTTGCGTTCCTCCAAAATGCATGCCATACTACAATAAAATGGACACCCAGGTCTCAAAACTCATTCAATTTGAGTGGTTCAAATTGTAAATGATTTTTTAAGTCATTTTTCATAAGCATATATATTTAGTTTATAATTTTTAGTCATAAAAGACTCTGTTGTGCAAAAATAGACAAGAGATGCCTTGCAAAACCTAGAAATGCCCAAATTATTTGTAAAATGTAAGAGAAGGTTTTATTATACCTTATATTTTAGTTGTGAAAGTTTTTGGGGGTGTGGTTTATCATATCAGACATATTCATATTGTTAATTTTTCAATTGCAAGTTTAAAAGGGGTTGTTGTGCAGAAGAGGCAAAGTTTTCCTTGTAATTTTGAAGGTTACAACCATACTAAGTGACCAAATTAAAATGCACGCCCAAGATTCTTTGTAGCTCCAAATTTTTTTTTATAAGTTTTAATATGGATTTATACATATGGAAAATTTACCCATGTCATCTAAAGTGCAATTTAAGAACAAGATAGGTTGCTTTCATGCACCTAGATTTGGGATTACAAGTAAATCTGAAGTCAAAATGGCATTAGAGTAAAATGCACGCCCTAGTCTCAATTTTGACCCAAATTGAGTGGTTCAACTCGAATAAGTTGTAATTTGTGATTATACACCTGCATATAAACTTATATTGGAAATTTCAAACAAACGCCTACCCGATGTGCATAAAGGATAACAATTGCCTTGTAAACATGAAGGGCCAATTTGTTAAAGTTGGATATAGGAAGGTGCATGCCCAAAGTTAGATGAGACTCCATAATTTAATATTTAAGTTGTAACTTGATGATTACAATATTTTTAACATGTTTTTATAATTAGGAGTGCATTTACACTCCAAAAAGGATGATTTCTATGCACAAAGATTCATGACCTTTTGATGAAATATAGAATGAATAGGTCAATATTATAAGAAATATTACAAGTTACAAGGTTGCATAAAAGTTGTACATCTATCTATACAAAAAATGATCTTGTAGAATGAATAGGTCAATATTATAGGAAATATTACAAGTTGCAGGGTTGTAGAAAAGCTATGGTGGTGAATTGTGTATGATGAGATGATGTATGTATAGGACAGTGAGTAATTCATTCCTTGATATGAGATATGTATTCCATAAGAAGAAAATGCATTCTAAGAAATGGAAATTATGTGTTTTCTTCTTGAAAGCTGGGCATGTTGTAAAATGCACGCCCTTGAGTGAAAAATGCAAGTCGTGTGTTAGGATTTGCATGATAACTTCTTGAAAGAATAATGTTAGGGGAAATTTATATCGTTAGATAAATTAGCACATTATGCACACTATCGTTATGAATTGCATGAAAACAGGGCATTGAGGAAAATGCACGCCCTATTAGGGAAAAAGGCAGGATGTACATATGTTCTTGTGTCCTGAGAATTTGGTGCAGGGTGAAATATACATTTTGGTTTGGGGTTACATGCATGAACTAATATGTATTGTTACATATACAACTATGAAATTATTTATAGTGATAGATGATAGATTAATTACTCCTCGAGTGAAATATTGTGGTTGTGGAATGTTGTTGTATATGAAAATATCTAGTAGGGTATTTGTGCAAGATTCCTTTCATATTAGGGTTTAAGAGTATGTATGTATATAAATATGCAATCTTTGGTAGTGATATATACATATATATATATATATATATATATATATATATATATATATATATATATATATTGCATGTGCTAAGTGCTAGTTATATATTTTATCCAAATATTGGATTATGAATGGCCATGCACATTGTCCTTATGAAATTTCATGAAAACATGGCATTGAGGAAAATGCATGTCGTGTTATGGAAAAATGCAGATTGTATATATGTTGTTGTGTCGCCAGAATTTGGTGTAGAGTGAAATATACATTTTGGTTTGGGGTTACATGCATGAACTAATATGTATTATTACATATACAACTCTGAAATTATTTATAGTGATTAGATGATAGATTAATGACTCCTCAAGTGAAATATTGTGGTTGTGGAATGTTGTTGTAGATGAACATACCTGGTAGGGTATTTATGTAAGGTTGCTTGCAAATTAGGGTTTAAGACTATGTAGGTATACAAATATGCAATCTTTGGAATATATATATATATATATTACATGTTCTAAGTGCTAGTTATATATATTTTATCCATATATTGGATTATGAATGGTCATGGTATGAAAATTACCATTGTGGAGGAAATTGGGAAAATGTTGCATCTGTAGCTTATGTATGTATTGTAATTTCCATGGAAAATTATTGTTTTACAAGCCATATTCACACTTGATACATATAGGTTTCATATTCATAACAAAGATAAATCTATACAATTACCATTGTTATATCAAAATCTCAAGTGCAAGAAACTACTTATGTTTTACCCAAACATCTTGCAAAAAAGATGAGAATGGTGGTGTATATGTGTATAACTCAATCTCAAGTAACTTTTAAAGTATTACATGCTTTGATATGTAACTAAAAATACTTATACATGCCAATAACTATACACACTCATACATGTCATTAACTACATAAAATAAAATACATTGTCAATAAACTGTCGAAATAATGATATATATTGCATCTTTAAATGTAATTACATGGAGTCAATTGTATATAAACCAATGCTATTTTGTAAATACCTTAGGCTTCTTGAGAGGTTTCTACAAACCCTGCTCTTGAGATGAACACAAATATATAGAGCCTCTCTTTGTTGTTGTAGAGGCTTCTGATTGTTTTGGAGTTGCAACATGCACATGTTGTTATTGTTTCTCTAGATATTTAATTTTCTTTGCACAATTTTGCAATGTCTCTTGCAATATGTTTTTTTATATTCTACTTTCTTTTTCAATATTTTTTCATTCTTCTTACACTTCTTGACATTGTCCTATTTTTTTTTTTCAAGTTCTTCCTTTTTCTAATTTCATTTGGGATCGAACTTCAACCAATTGACCCCTGAGTTTTTGTACTTCATTCTCAAGCTCGTGTTCCCTCAAATATTGTTTCTGCAATGTAGCGGAAAACATTGACACTACCTCAATTATTGTTGTACTCTGTAATTTCTGTTGCAAATCAACAATTTGGGATTTGAACTTTTGTATCTCCGCGCCACATCCCAAATGTTGTGCCTTTTAGTTCTATAAGAGTTCAATATTGAGATCTTTAATCTTTTCATCTCTCTCAACTATATTCATCTTCAATCATTCCACCATTAGTGATGGGGCATAGAGATTATCTAGAGCAATACTTGATGAGACATCTTCTATTTTCTTTGTATGGACTTTTCCAAGTCAATTGAAGGAATTTGTTTTGTTGGACTGCCCTGAATTATATCTTTACCCTTACCCATACCCTGAATTTTACCTTTATCCTAATTGTTTCCACCTTCTTTACTAAGCCTTTTTATTTCCTTTCTAAGTTCTTTAATTTTCTCATTTTCATCGACAATTTTCATTTGTCTTTGATTCAACGTATTACCATGCTTAACATTTTCTTTCTTCAAATTGGTCACCATGTTATTATATTATTCAATCTCTGATTTATGCTTCTCATGTTCCTCTATCACTGGTTTTTCAAATTCAGCCTTTAAAATTTCAATAAATGTCTCTTTCTCCTTCAAAGTCTTTTTTAATTCACCCACAACCAAATTACTTGTCGTTTTCAATGGAGGTATATTCAAAACTTTTGGTCTTCTTTTTAGTTCTTCTTGAATATTTGAAGTAGTGCTTTCATATGTAGCCAATGACATTTCGACCATTTCCTTGGTATTATCAATCTCCCTCTTACATTCCTTTGTAATTTCGGATACCTCACTTTGTAATCCAACAATAGCATGATATTTTCCCTTTATCATGTCACTTAATTCTTCTATTTGCTTCACAATTGCTTATTGCAGAGTTGCATGGTTCTTCAAGCATTAAATATTATCCTCGTTCTTTAGTTCGTGCCTTTCCTTCCAACTATATATAGAGGAAGAATCCTTCATTTCAACTATTTTGTAATGCATCATTCTATCAAATACTGAGAAAATGAACTTGTTATCAAAAATGTATGTTGGATTCTTCACATTTGAACTTGGAGAGGTAGAATCAGTGCCGATAACAGGGAAAGTATACTCAAGTAATGCCATTTTAGGACGAATTATATCAATTATACTTTCTAAACTAACACAAAAATAATCATTGTATGTTTCCATATAATTATCCATAACTCCCTTATCCTCAACTTCATTTATAGATTCATGTAGGTCTCTTAAAGTTCCGATGACATCAAATTCATCATGGGAAACTGTATCATAACTTATTTCCACACCATCAACTACAATATGTTCAGGTACTTCGTCAATGGTTTTCTTTGTTTTTTATCTCCTAATGTAAGCTTTAAGAGGGATTGTTTGGTCACCGAGTCGATATAAATCAATAATTTTTCTACAGTTTAACCAGAAAAATAAACTTGATCTTCTTTTTTTTACTTTCTTCAAGGGAAGAATACAATTTTTTAGCTAATATATTAGGGGCATCTGCGACCATGTATTCAACCCAATAAATGACTAGCCTCATACAATCACTAGAAATACCAGTCTTATGATGATTCATAATTGTCTTAATGATCTGGATTATTTTGGGAACAAAATGAAGGAAGAAATATAACAACGAAATATATAGAGATATTGCAATAAACACATAAATTCAACAATGTAAGATTTTTATTAATGAGATAAATGTACAGAAACTATAAAATTACAGAGTGAATGACTCACTAGAATGGTGGCATCTTATCTATGAGAAGATATGTGATGGATATGCTCATTCGCAAGAAGATGATGATGATTACAATGAGTCTCTAGAATAATTTTTAACATAAATAAAATCCAAAACCCTAACCCGGGAAGATGAAACACCAAAAGGTTTGCGGGCCTCGATAGAGGTAGTTGATGCATCAACTTCCCAAGGGCATAACTTTTGCATACGATCTCTGTTTGGGGTGCACAATAGATCATTTGAAAGGTCTATCTGAGGACTACACATTTTTCATCACACTCTATATAAATACTATTGTGTGACTGTGGTGGTCCCAAAAAACATTTTTTATGGCCTCAAAACGACCCCAAAAGTTTAGGACTCAAAAAGATATAGAAAATCTACCAAGGTGGAAACCCTTGTTTTGAGCCAGCGGAATAGGTGGGTGGCCATTAATTTCCACCTGGATCATTATTCCCCCCTTAGGAAGCAATGGCATCCATTGTGTCAAGTTCCTGGAGAATATTTTGTTGAATTTGAACCTTGGTGAGTTGCTTGCCTTGTTGAAGAAGTTATCCTTCTTAGCTTGTTGAAGATTGTTGTGAACCTGTTGTTGGAGGGGTTGGATCCATTCAAATGATATAGTTGCATGATCTTCCTGAGTGTGGGATTACTTTGTCAGTTAATATGCAACATGAAGAGAATGAAGGGATTTGTTATAACTTTGCTTGACTGGACAGTGTGGAGGCACCCCTATGTTAGAAAAACAGGACCGTGGAGCAATAAAATAAAACAAATGCGGAAACAAAACACAGAAGATACATAATACAAGAGAGACATGGATTTATGTGGTTCACCCAGTGTGGGTTACATCCACCAGAGAAATTGTTAGGTCCTTCGTTTATTATTATTCAGCAAATGAAGGGATACAACCTACA
>ML788548.1:23200-48524 GCA_009831015.1 Picea engelmannii | reverse complement strand
TCAAAGCATCTTGTAACACATCACCTGTTACATTTGCTTCCTGATTTCTCTCCTGCTGTCCATATCTTTGTTTCTTTGGAGCTCTGCAGTCTTTCTTCAGATGTCCTTTCTTCCCACAATTCCAACACTCTATCTTTCCAAGTTCAGATTTGGATCTGCCCTTCCTAGAATTTCCATGGTTCCCTAAGCCCTTTCCTCTATCCTTTTGTCTTCCCCTGTTCTCCATGTTCAACGCATTACCTGATGTCTCACCTGTGCTTTTCCATCACATTTCCTCACTAAGGATAACACCAACAACATAATCAAATTTTAAAGTATTTGAACTAGAGACAGAGTTACTTACAACCATGACCAAGCTGTTCCAGCTTTCTGGAAATGAGCACAAGATTAGAAGAGCCCTAAACTCATCATCAAAGTCCACTTTTATAGAACTTAGTTGATTAGTAACCGTATTAAATTCATTTAAATGATCTGCAATAGACCCACCTTTTGACATCTTCATATTAAATAATCTCTTCATTAGAAATACCTTATTGGACGCTGAGGGTTTTTCATACAATTTGGCCAATGCGTCCATCAAACCCTTCGTTGTCTTTTCTTTGGAAATATTGAAAGCCACTGTTGCTGCCAGGCTCAGCCGTATCGTTCCTAGAGCCTTTCTATCAAGAATCTCCCATTCTTTGTCCTTCATGGTTGTCAGCTTCTTTACTACTCCACCCAATGGTAGGAATAGATCCTTCTGATATAAATAATCTTCCATCTGCATCTTCCATAACTGGTAGTTTTGTTCGTTAAATTTCTCGACCCTAAACTTTTCATCTTCCAACATTGCTCCCACTCGAACCAGGAACCCTATTTTCTTGCGAGTTACCTTTCACTCTGATACCAGTTGTTAGAAAAAAAGGACCATGGAGCAATAAAATAAAACAAATGTGGAAACAAAACACAAAAGATACACAATACAAGAGAGACACGGATTTACGTGGTTCACCCAGTGTGGGCTATGTCCACCAGAGAAATTTCCAGGTCCTTCCTTTATTATTATCCAGCAAATGAAGGGATACAACCTACAACAAAACCCGTTGTAAATTCCTCTTCTTTATCTCACAGTATCCTCTCTTAGAATACAATATTCGCCATCAACCATAGCCACAATACATTTCCCTCATAAAAGAGGGTTGCCTTCTAGGGCAAAAAACCCTAACATAATCTCTACTGTTAGATCTGCGACCTTATAATGAACAGTCCAGATTTACAATGAAATTATAATATACATTTACAAGGCAATTTTTCCTTCGGGGGCTTCGCCCTCGAACCCCCACTGGGGACCCGCTTGCCCCCAGACCCCCCAGTTGATGGGATAGCCCCCCCAGACCCCACAAAGGGGGTACCCCCCCTCTGCACTCCCCCGTGTGGAAGAGTGTACATACTTCTGGGGTGTAAATACTTCATGGGGTATAAACACGGCTGAAAGTAAAAGACCTCTGAATCAGGAAGATAATCAGGATCCACAATGAACACCCTATAGGTGTAGTAAGAATATCTTGGTGCTCTTATACAATCTTGTTGATTTGATTCTGTTGGAGACAAGGGTCTTGGGCCAAGGCTGCAGTGATTGCAGTGTTATTCTCTTATGAATAGATCATTAAGAGGATAAAATTTGCAGTATGAGATATTACTTTCCGAAAACAAATTTTTCAGGACAACAGTTAGAACTACCTCTGGTATCCTATAGAGATGACCCCCTAGAGTAACAATGACACTACGGGGTTGAGACTCATAAAAAACATTACACTTCCACATATAAGGCTAGCCTAATAGACCATCACAAAATTCCAGTGGGGAAACATCACAAGTACCTCATCCTTGAAGGGCTTGATGCCGTATGACAAGAGACACTACTCGCTGACAAGATGTCATCCTTGGTGAAGCCATCTGATGTTGTATGGTTGTGGGTGTGGTTTTTTTGACAAACCAAAATACTTTAAGACCTTTACTGAGATGAGGTTCTTATGGCTTCCGTTATCCACAATAAAATGTAGCGAGGTCCCCTTCACCCACATCTGTGAATGTAAGAGTTGTTCCCCCTCCTCAGGATCCTCTGGTTCTTCTGGTTGGATTGTTGTGGTCGTGACAGTAGCAGTGGGTTCTGCATCAATGATCTATCTCCTTTTATTATTGTATGAATTAGAGTTTGAGTCGAGGTTCGACTTTGTTTCTTTGAGCTTGACCACCAATGACTATTTTGAGAAACATTCATCGGTGTTGTGCTAATAGATTTTTTGAAATTTGCACCACTTCCTAGTGTCCTTCTTCGTCTTCCCATTACTCTTATTTTCCTGCAGCTTGGAATGGTTGTCTTGAGGTTGGTTGTTCTATGAGTTAGGGTTTCCTTTACTATACTTTAGTTGTTGTGGATTTGCAGAACCGAATTCCCTCTTTTTTTGTTGCTTACATTTCTCCTTGATTTTGACAACATATCGATAAGCAGCTCTCAATGATGAGATTTCCAAAAATTCCATTTCAGTTTGTATGTACATGTGAAGGGCCTCATGATATTTTAGAACCAGGTGTCGCTTCGAGTATTTGATACCCATATTGGTGCACAAGGTATGGAATGTATTTGTGAACTATGAGATTGTTTGGCCCCTCTCTTGATGCAGTGTGGTCCATCTCATTTACTGGTTTTCATAGTTTCCCACAGGGTAATATTTCTCCTTGACCACATCCATAAAAAATCCCCAAGTGAGCTCGACCCCAAATATTCCAGAATCCTCCGTGGATTTTTTCTCCCAGTAAGTTTCCCACCAATGTTTAACATGGAGGAGAGCCTTAAGGAGTGCAAAGGTTATCTTTTCTCTGTTGAAAAAATTGTGAACAAAGAAATAACCTTCTAGAAAATTTAACCATTCTTCCAAAGCATATGCATCGATCTAACCTTACAATACAGGAATATGAAAATTAACTTGTACCTTGAATGGGGTAGCGTCTCCAAAGATACGTCTTGAAGAATATGCACATGTTATTGTCGACAATCGTTGAAGGATTTGGGAAAAATTCTCCAATATCTCGTTCCTCTGTTGCACAAGGGCTTCCACAAGAAACAACTTGATGTGATCTTATTCTCCCTTGCCTATATTCTATTCCACCATCGAAGGTTGCTTGGGCTTGTGAGAGAAGTTCTCCTTAAGAGAAACTAGCTTGAGACCCAACTGTCTATACCCTGAACTTGTCGAGGACATGCACTAAGAAACAAAAAGGAGTAGCCTACTATGACACCACTGATATGGATTATTTTGGGAAAGAAATGAAGGTGGAAATATAACAATGAAATATACACAAATATTGCAATAAACACAAAAATACAATAATGCATGATTTTTATTAATGAGAGAAATGTACAAAAACTATAAAATTATAGAGTGAATGACTCTTTGTGTCTCTCCATGCATCCATTCCTTCAGAGGACATGGAATTTGATAAAGGACATGCATGTTTCAATTGCGGCCATGGTTTTATGGGTTCAAAGTTGAAATGTTTTTTCGAGGAATGCAAACTAATAGGAATGGACATCGAAATTCTCACGTTGAGGAAACCCTTGGCAATAAATTAACATTTTTTTAAATGATTTAGGGTTAGATTGGTATATTTTTCTATAAATCAATTTTATTAAGAAATGTAAATTAATATTTATAGATAAGATATAATTTATTAAAAATAACACTTATAAATAACTTTTTGTACATTTTTATAAGCACACTCAAGTAGATTTGTAGCATTTTTTAACAATGGACTTGGGATTTTCTAGAATTAATGAAAACTTTCCATCCTCTAAATGAGGGGAAGTACTCAGGGGTTTTCTCTGGGCGTTGTAACTTAGAAAATAAAAAACAAATGATTGTGAGAATGTGTCAAGGCAATTTTGAAAGAAAAATTACAAACATTGTAGACTATAATTAAAACAGACACACTCAATATCAAATTAAATGGTAAGCAAGATATCTTTCATGCATTTGAAATCAATCACAGGTGTGGGAGACTTTCAATTACTTCAATTTTATAATATTATAGGACTCAGGAAACAACTCAACATACAAGGTTAACTACATATGTATGTTTCAAAACAACTTGTCAAACATGGGTTTGGGGTTGTTATAAAATACTCCATAGTAGCATCAATCATATACAATGGATCAACATCCATTTTCATTCATATTCCTATGAAAACCACTCATATGGGCTAAGGGAGAACCATTTAGGGTTTACTCCACTATAGGAATGCATAATATGTCAAGGGCATGCATTTTAATAGTGCATGCATGCATTTTTCATTAACAAGGTGTCCATATTCCTCCTTACTATGTAAACATACAATCCCATGCCATCAACATGCAATTTCAACTTGAGGCATGATTTTTTCCCTTACAGGGAGTGCATTTTTCTCAATACCCTATTTTCATGTAATTTCATAAGGTCAACATACAATTACCAACACAAGGCATGCATTTTTCTTCTTAGGGTGTGCATTTTTCATCTGCCTGTTTTCATGCATTTTTCCTTTTTAGGAAGTGCATTTTTCACCATGGGGAGTGCATAATTTATATGAAGGAATGGATGTTTCATAAGCCTATATATCCCTAATATAATCATACTAATTTCACCGTTGATTGTTCATTTACCTCAGTTTAGTGTGCATTTCAACAAGGTCGTTTTTAACAATTTGACCTCTTTGTTTTACGAGGCGGTTTTTACCCTTTATGCACAGTATAAGGTTTTTTGTCTGAAAATTCCCACTATGTCCTCAAAAATGCAATCCTAATACAAAAAATATTTTATTCCTTATTTTATGATGGGTATGTTTCAATTTCCCACTCATCCAATCCTCATTATTTCCATTACTTATTTTTCATGTTAACCATTTGGAAAATAATATAAGGATTTGAGTTTCTATTGTTGCATAAAACCCTAATTCAAGCTTGTTATAGCATCCACATCTAAAAATGCATTCTTACACACAAGAAATACATGTTTTTCTTTTAAAATCTAATTTCTTCCCTTGTGCAAAATGCACACCATGCTTCACAAAAATGCATGACCAGGTATTAAAACACCTCCAATTTGAGTGATTCAAGTTGTTGAGGGTGTCTTAGATAATTTAAACTTGTGTACATATTTTTATTTTTATTTTCAAACATAAATGTGGCTATTGTGTAAAAGAGGCAAAACCTTTCTTGTAAATTGAAAGACCAAAACAACAGAAAATGACCTAATGGAAATGCACACCCATGATTCTATATTGCTCAAATTTAGTTATAATATATTTTTGGTTAATACAATAACATTATAAATCTATCTATATCACCCTAAGTGAAGTTTAAAATGAAATAGGACATATATATTGAACCAATATTGAAGACTTTCTATAAAGTGGAGAGTAAAATTGTCTTCCTATAACTTGCATGTCAATGACTCATATGACCTCCAAATTGAGTGATTCAAATTGTGGAGTTTGTATTTTATAATTTTACATCTTGTAATTCATTTAGTTGTTCATTTTCAAGCCAAAAACCCTCTTCTATGCATACAGGCTAAAAATTGTCATGTAAATGCAAAAAAATGTATACAAGGAAAAATATATAAAAAAGCATGAAAACGGGGCATGATGAAAAATGCATACCCTACCAAGAAAAACCCATGCATGTTGTTGGTAATTTACATGTTACAAGTTACAAGACTGTGGATATGTTGTAAACCTTAAAGACTGTATACTAGGGTGATATATCATGTTTTTTTCTCTTTCCCTAATTTCAACAATATTGGATTTTTACATAGTGTGAAAGGTTGGAGGATGCATGCCAACCATTTAACAAAAACGTTTACAAATGTTGGAAGGATATTCCCCAACTGTTTAACAAAATGGAAACCATAAAATTGTTTCCCTTTCCTCTATTTCCTCTCGCATGGGGTCATAGCTCCTCTTCCTCTCTATTATGTGTATTATGTTTTTTGTCCTATAGAAATGCATTTGCATGTGTGAAATTGGTTGAATATATTTTTATATTGTACTTATATTGCTTCATTGGATTTTGTTGTAACGTTTAATTACGATTCCATATATCATTACTCTAGAGAAAAAATTTAGGATGCTTCAAAGGTTATTTGCAGCATTGGAAGCAAAGAGTGATGGGAAATGTTATTGCACTTTTAATCAATGGAGAGGCTTTAATAGAAGAAGACTTTTAATAACAATAGATGAAATAAATTGTAGTCAGTTTGGACACGTTGAAGGGGGGTGTGAATATCATCCCTTGTTGAGTTAGTACTCATTATATGTTTTTGTATTGATTGTATTTTTAGAACTTTCTATCCTTTTGATATTTGTTACATACACTAATATTATTTGATTGTTTGTAACTATAAAGAAAGGGAATCCTAAGTGTGATATTGGGAATGTGCCAAGTAGTAGTAGAAATATTGTTGTACACACTCAGGAAGATGGAGCGAATATTGGGGATCAAGCTAGTCCTATGGAAGAAGATAACATTAATAATAATACAGTTGAGAATGATGATATAAATAAATTGATACATGACACCTTTGCTCTAATGGATGACAATTTTGATGATAATCACGATGTACCTCTGATTGATAAGTCACAACAACCCCTTTATGAAGGATTGAGGAATTTTTTATCTTTTCTATATTGTTGTTGGTGAACTTGAAGGTATTGAATGGTTTTTCAAACACTTGTCTCACCCAGATCCTAAGATATGTAATAAAATCCATCACTTTTACAAAAAAAAGTCTACTTTTGTTTCTCTATTCTTAGTGTTATTAATTAATTTGTAAATTAAGGATTAAATATTTAATATTAATATTCTTTACATTAACTAGTTATGTTTTGCATTGTAGATTGTTAGGTGAATTTATGCTAGCATTGATCCGGATTATTTTCGGCACGAAATGAGAGAAGAGATATAATAAAGAAATATACAGAGATATATCGTATATCCAACAATATAACATGAATGTATCAGAGATGCAACCATAAACACAGAGATACAGTAATACAATTTCTATTATTGAGGGAAAATGTACAAAGATTGTAAAAATACAGAGTGAAAGACTCGCTATAATGGTGGCATATTATCTCTGAGAAGAGATGTGATGGCTACTCTCATTCGCAAGAATATGATTATTACAATGAGGCTCTAAGGGCCTTTTAAACATAAGGAAAATGCAAAACCCTAACCCCAGAAGATGAAAAGCCAAAAGGTTTGCGGGCCCCGATGGGGGTAGTTGATACGTCAACTTCACAGGGGCGCAACTTTTGCATATGATCTTTGTTTGGGGAGCTCGATACCTCGTTAGAAATATCTATCCGAGGAATACAATTTTTGTGTGAGCAACATCGAAGGAACTTCCATGTTTCTCCCTGTTTTCCCCAAAAATGTCGTTTAGGGCCTCAAAACAGCTCTGAAAGTTCAGGACCCGAAAAACTGCTAAAAATAGTAAATTACCAAAATTGCCAGAAAACTGTTTTGAACCAGTTGGAAAAGGTGGGTGGCCACCAATATCCACCTGGATCAACCATCATAAAATACTTTACCTCAAACATATCGAGAATTATCTACCATTATGAAAGATATTAGAATGAAGTATCAAGCTATTGATACGTGTCCTAATGATCATATTATATATTACGGACACTATGCATTGGAAACAAAATTATTGCAATGTCAAATCGGTAGATATCGAACCGATCCTGTAAGAAAACATGTGCCTCACAAGGTTCTTCATCATATTTCCATAATTCCACGTTTGTACTGACTGTTTATGTTCCAAAGCATAACATAGTTTGTGGATTATCATGCATGGACCATAAGTGAATATGGTGTTCTTTGAATTCTTGCAGATGGTTATGCATTTAGGAACATCGAAGAAAAATGACCATTTTTTAAAGAATAACCTTGTAATATTAGGCTTTCATTGGCATTTGACGGTGTCAATCCATTTGGAGAGTTCAAGTCTATTTACTCATTGTGGCATATTTTTGTTATAAACAATAATGTTCCTCCTTGGATGTCAATAAAGAGGGAGCACACAATATTGGAAATGATCGTTCCAAGTGTTAGTTTACAAGAATTTTTTTAACGTAACATTTCATTTGTCTTATTTGTTTCATAATTTCTTATATATACATATATACAAAGTGGTAATGATGTGTATTTTCAATCAAATAGATAAGTACCAAGTTAAATATATGAATGTATATATTGAGCATATTATCGATGAGCTACTAAAATTATGGGATGGAATCACTATGTACAACATCTATAGACCAATAGGGAAAAAGTAATTTCTATTCCATGGAATACTTACATGGATAATTCATGATGCACTAGGGATAACCCATTTTTGTGCTATGTAATGTACTATTGCACTTTAATAGTATATAATTTTCTTAAAATATCATGCAAGTTTTAAAAATAATTCCTTGGTATATAATTGATATTGCCATTAATCAATATGTTGTAGGCCTTCAAACAAAGGGTAAATTTGCATGTCCAGTATGTGGTCCTAGGATGAAATATTGTCATTCAGGAAGTTTAGGAAATCAAGTGTTTGATGAGTATAGGCACTTCCTCCCTAAGAACCATAGGTATCAAACTATATAAAAACATCTTTTCAATTTGAAAGAAGAGACTGGAATAAAACCACGAAGAATGGTACCTCACCTGTGGAAGTTGGAATATAATAGAAATCATCAAGGTAAGCAATAAGTCTATGTATCATATATATTAATGTCCTACAATTTTAATTTGTATTGAATTCTATTTTATGTATATAACAATTATTGTTGTAATCTCATTTATTTTTCATAAATGTCATCAAGGCATTAATGGGATTCCACGAGGAATGAAAATACACCCTAGAAAATTCAGTAGGTTTCCCTACTATGAACACCTATAAATATCTCATTTGTTTGACACAATGCATATTGGGAAGAATGTAACATAAACATTATGGATAATCTTAGATGGAAAGAGTGACAAAGAAAAAATTGTCAAAATTTGTAGTGATATTCAGGAAACCAATCATGCAGTGAAAAATGTGAGTCATTCAAATAGCGGTGGACATCGAGATAGTATTACATGGTTATTTATAGGTCAACAAAGAAATTTGGTAAAAGAGGTCATTAGGAAAATTAAATTTCCCACATGATTTGCTTCAAACATAAATAATATCTTAATGAAAAAAGGTGAATTTGGTGGGGTAAAAACTCATGACTGGCATAACTTCATTAAGGTAATTATTTTGTTGTATTTCTATATTGATATACATATTTTTGGTATTTTTTTGTTAACATTTTTTCTACAATATGTTCTGCCTCTAATGTTTATAATGATTCCTTTTTTGTTACAATATGTTCTACCTCTATCTCTTCCAGACAACTTTGACTATAACATAAAAAAAAGTCATATATGATATTGTTAAATACATGAGGTAAGTAATTGTTGGATAGGAATTTTGGATACAATTTACAGAAAAATCCTAAGCATGGAGGATATGTGCAGTAGGAGAAGAAAAAAAACAAGGCAGGAGCAGAGTGCGCAGTAAAGGCACATTCAAGCTCGAAAGTGCACAACAAAGTATACTTAGCGGAGAATAAATAAGGAAAATAAAGAAAGAGAAAATAAAGCGGGTGAAAAGGAAGGATAGAAGTTCGGCATGACAAAAGTAGAAAGATGTGTAAACACAGGAATAATAGCATTCAGGAGTGCAAAATCAACATGGAGACATAAAATCAGGAAAAGTAAGATCGAACAACAAGTCAACACGAGTTGTCATGAGTTAGAATGAGTTATAATAATGGTTTTGGGAATAAGAAAAGTAGAGTTTTGAGCCCTAGAGTCTATGTATAAATATGTAATGGGTTGGGAAGATAGGGGTTATGTTATGTTCAATTCTATGGAGGTTGAAACTGAGTGAAGAGAGTAAGAGAATAGACTGCATATGAGAGAGGAAGTCTATGTCTGAGTAGAGAAGGAGAATGGCAGAGAGAGGCTTGCACTAAAGAGTGACTAGGCAATATGGAGAGAGATATAACATGATATATCTATTTTAAGCGAAGTGCACAAGCCAAAGAGGATTATAGAAAGAATAATCAAGAAGCCATCCATTGTGGACGTAGCCCAAATTTGGGTGAACCACATTAATTACTATTTTTTCTTGTATTTTATGTGATTGATCATGAATATTATCTTTATGCATGTTAGACTAGATTTATCTACTATATGACCATTGTGTAGTAGTTATGAATGTTACAACAAATAGTTTGTGTCACAACCTGTAGTATAATGGTACTTTATAAATGAATTCATTGAGTAACCTAGGAGGAACAAATACAGGATAATGTGCACATAATAGATAAGTAATAATGAATACGATGATTTCCTCCCCTCCCCTCATTACTGTAGAAACTTGTTTCTTGCAGCCCCAATAGATTCCTTGGGTGAGACTTCAATTGCATGCAGGTGATGCCGAAACGGACGGTGTCTGAAGGGTTTTGTTGGTTGAAATAACTTGAACCTAGGGTATTGCAATCATGTGTCAACAAATGGTTATGTTGTTGGGACTTAGAATCTATGATTGAGGGAATGTTTTTGAGGCCGACTAAGAAACAAATCTCAAAATGGTTAGAAGGGAAGGAACGAGAATTTTCTCAAAGAAATAACAAAAACCCTCGGATGAGCGAAGAGAAATGGATGCAAAGGTGTGTGTACACAAAGATGCATGATATTTTATTTGGCAAATTTATGATTATTTTTATCGAGTGGTTAGAAATATTAGTGCAGAATAATGGAAGGTATCGAACTACATCGTCGAGGAACTAGAATCCTAAGTTGGTAAGGCAGTTTAATTCTATAAGTAATAATACTTCTCATGCAGTTGATTTCTAGTTGGACAATATATTTGTAGGTTATATTACAAAATTTGCAGTGGATTGTACCCAGTAATACAATGTTTCAGAGAGGGATTTCTTCAGAGGTCTGCACAGAAGGTTCAAGAAATCATTGGGTACATGGATAAGTATGTTGTTGTGCGATAATTGTGTGATGACAATGGAGTCTGATTTCTAAGGGGATTTGGCAACATAGGAGAACCGAGGGATGATAAGAGGATTGTTTGATGGTAGGAAAGAATGAAGGAAGAAATAAAGGAAGGGAGGTACTCAAGATGTAGAGAACTGAAGAAGTTGTATAAGAAGAAGAAGATGATTTTGAAGTATTGTGTAGTGAAAGAAGGTACAAGAGGTGAAAGACCAAGGCTGAGAAAGGAGAGTTGTGCAGTGATTCTGAGGGAAGAGAACCTTGTGCAATCATATAGATAATAGAAATAGAATACGTAGAAGGAGAGGAAGAGAATTCTCAGTTCAATTCTAAAATAGAATATCCAGTAAGTCCTACTCAAACAGGATCCTTCAATTCCACAACCTTATGTGCGTCACCTAGATCAAAAATCGCATTCGATGATTTGTCAAAATAACTCATAGTTAGCAAGGGCAGATAGAGTAGTAGTAGCTAGAGAAGTGGAAGTAGTGTGCAGATTCAACGTCAACCGACATATCCTAAGGGAGATACTACACACAACAACATGGAAGGGGTAGAAAACACCCTCAGACTACCTGATTTCTAGGGAGTTGGGTCAAAGGACCCAAAAAAACATATATTTGTTTGTGAGACAATTTGGACTGTAAAGAATGTCCAATATGAGGTTGTACCTATTGCACAGTTAGAAACAACATTTAGAGGATGTGCATTAATCTGGTACAACAAACTACAGAGTACCATGCCTACAAGACAAGCCATGACTTTAGCATAAATTAGAAAAGCGTTGTTGAAAGAGTTCAAGAAGCCAAATTCTGAGTCATAGTACATTACAAAGTTGAAGGAAATCAAATAGGTGTAGACTGAATCAGTTTGGGATTATGAACAATGTTTTAAGGATATGATGGGTAGACTAAAATTCCATATACCTTATCAACAACACTAAGAATGGTTTATTGTAGGACTTCTGCCACACATTTACAGGTCGTTGATTCAAGAGAAGGTTGTGTCACATCCTAAAGATTTGTAGATTGCAATGAAATTGGAATCATCCCCTGTAGGAGACAATGGAGGGATGTCGCAAGTCCAAATGCAGTTATCTTCCGTGAAAATTCAACTAGCATAGCTTACAAAAGGGAAGGAGAAATGAGAACAATTATGGTGTACCAAGTGTAGAACTGAAGGCCACCACAAGGACGAATGCACAACATTTGCATAGTATTTGGTGACTGGAGCACTGAATCCATTACCAGGAGGGGGATATTTTGAAATATGTAATAAATGGGGACATCATCCAACTGAGTTTCCATTACTACATAAATATCAAAGTACATCAAGGAACTATTTTTTCAACTTCTGTAAGTTAGTCGAACATGAAGAGAAGGATTGTGGCACATTCAATTTGATGAGAGAGTGCACTTCATATATGTACAGGATTCATGAGGATAATGATACAAAAGAAGGAGGTGGTCCACAATATAATAATTAGAGAGGATTTAATCTAGGAAACAGAGGAAATGTTGGCATATATTGAGGCATAGGAAATTTTGGCAAAGGAGGTAGAGGACCGATAATATGCTACAATTGTAATCAACCAAGACACTTAGGTCATGACTTCCCAAACCCTTGTACAACTTGCACATATTGTAGAGAATTGGACCATGCGATAGAAGAATGTCCTCAACTACTTGTGAAATGGCAGGAAAGAGGGAATCATAACCAAAACCCAAACCAAAATGTACAAAAAATATCAACCGGAAAACACAATGAAGGACCTAGAATAGTAGGTGTTACATGCAGAGGAACTAGAATAGGGATTGATGTGATGAATGGAGAGAAGAAAGATGATCAATGGTTATGAAAATCAACAAGACCTATGCCAACATTCGACCCTCAACAAGAAAAGGATACATATCATAGGGAAATAAAAGATACTAGGACTTGATTGGGTAGCATCAACATCATATGCACCTCATGCCTATGATCGCACTATGCAAGAGAAGCCACTTGGGAAGGTAAGTACTCTAAGATGTTTATTGAGAATTTGCATAGAGTTAATGAAAGATGAAACTATGCTAAATGAGTTATATGAAATGATTGAGCATTGCGCACAACAAAGGGAAATTCCCATTGCACAAAGGGTAGTGAATAAGGTATTGTGCAAAAAAAGGACCAACGAAGAATTCATATTAAGTGCGCAGATTGAAGAATATGATGTGGGTAATTTTATGTTATACTTGGGGTCTGATGTGAATGTGTTACCAAAAAATACCTGGGAGATGATGGGGAAAACCAAGTTAATTTCATCTCTTGTTTAGTTAAGGCTGGAAAAGAAACACACGATAGTACCAATTGGTTGATTCACAAGAATACCTATGAATATATATGGAGTGCGTATTGTAGAAGAATTTGAAGTCATTGAGATCATGGATGATAGTAAACCATTTCCATGACTGATGGGACTTGAATTGGAATTTGATAATCAAGAGATCATTAATTTGAAGAGGAGGGAAATGGTATTTGACATAGGTGACTTAAAGGTCACCACACCATTGGATCCAATGAAATGGAAGATTTACATAGAGCTAGCAAGAGGGAACAAAATTGACCACTTGTATAATATGACTGCGTGGATGGATTATTATGTTAACCCCACTACATATTGTATGCTAAGTTGGAGAAGCATTAGTTCGTGTGCATCATATTCATAGGAAGGTATGGAACACTGGCACCAGAGGATGCATGAAGTATCAACTAGATGATGTGCATGCCTAACACGATCATTGCGCTAGATTGGAACGAAGTTATGTGATCCACCTAGTTATGATGGATTGACTGACATAAGATCGTTTTTAAAGGAATTTGAGTTGCATGTAATTGAACAAAAAAGGTTGTTGGCACTAGATGTTGTCTTGAAAGATACTCCATTCAGGTGGTGGGATGCACATAAAGAGGGGATGGAAGACCGGTCACAATGTCAAAGACTAATGCATGTGAGATTTGGTATCAAGTTAGAGAATATTACGCATAAGTATACAGGGATAAGTGACCCTGCAGATCATGTGGAGTAGTGTAGAAACAAATGGAGTTTGACACTTAAGGAGGAATGGATACACAGGTTTATACATACCCTAGATACAATTCCGAAGAAATGGTATTTGGAATTGGAAATGCACAAATAAACAACAAGTTAGGACGAGCTGGTTCAAAGGTTCAAGGTAACATTTAATTTTTAAAACAAATCTCCACTAACAAATGTAGTTTTGCAGGTCATTCAAACCAATATCTTCTCAAAAGAAGGGATGATGGAGGTGGTACTAGTGTGCAGTGAACATAAAGCTTCTATGATTGTCCATGAATTACTAGAGTGTTAAAATGTCGCTAAAGAATAACATGATGAGGAAAACCCAAGGAATGTGCAAGTACATGAAATTGAGGGAGTGCGTGTAGTAAAATGGCCAGAGCTTGAATCTACTGCGTATACGCAACCAATAAAGATGTGGAAGGTAAACATTGGGATGACAGAGAATCCAAAGTTTGTGCATATAGGAGATTATTGGAGTGATGAAACCATGGAGAAGATTGTAGATTTATTGCGCGAATATCAGGATCTATTCCAAACTACATTCTCATAAATGAAGGTGATATATGGGGAATTAGGCGAGATGAATATCCCTTTGAAACCAAGTGCTAAACCAATGTGACAAAGACCCTATGGGTTAAATATGAAGTACAAAGAGAAGGTGAAAGCAGAAATAGACAAGATATTGGCCGCAGGGATCATTGAACCAGTGGTGGAATCAGAGTGGATAAGTCCAATGGTGGTACAAAATAAGAAAACATGAGGAATCATGATTTGCATAGATTTGAGGAAGTTGAATGATGCATGTCTACATGATCCATTTCCAACATTATTCACTAATGAGCTACTAGAGAATGTAGGAGGTTAGGAGGCTTATTCTTCACAGATGGATTCTTAGGGTACCAACAGATCAAAATTGCATAGGAAGACATGTATAAGAATACTTTTGTGATAGAGTGGGGAATTTATCAATAAACAATGATGTTGTTTGGCCTGAAGAACGCACCTGCAATGTTTTCAAGAGTTGTAGTTGCAACTTTTAAGGAATTTATTCATAAGTTCCTTGAAGTATACTTAGATGATTGGAGTGTGTTTATTTTATTGAAATATCACATAGAAGTACTCTGGTTAATGTTGGAAAGTTGTAGACAATGTCATATTTCATTGAATTTGAATAAGTGTATTTTTTACGCACCTTTTGGAATTTTATTGGGCCATGTGGTCTACAAGCATGGCTTATTAGTGGATCCTACAAAGGTTGTAGTAATTATGGATTTATAACCACCTAAATCATTCAGAAAACTAAGGGAAACTCTGCGTCACACATGGTATTACAGGAATTTTATCAAAGGTTATGCATAGATTACAACACCTATGGAGAAGTTGTTGAAGAAGGAAGCGAAGTTCTAATGGAATGAGGACTATTAGAAGGGTTTGGACACCTTAAAACAGAAATTAGTGGTCTCATTGATTTTGATCTTTCCATATTGGAACAAGAATTTCTATGTTCATGTAGATGCGTCGTCTATAGCTTTGGGCATAGTACTGTCTCAAATAGGGGATGAAGACATACATCACCCAATTTCTTTTACAAGTAGGAAGTTTTCCATAGAAAAACATAATTATACTACCACATAATGAGAAGGATTGGAAATGGTATACGTGTTGCAAAAGTTTAGACATTATTTATTAGGTTCTCATTTTAAGATGTATACAAACCATTATGCACTAAAATACTTAGTGAACAAGTCAGTGTTGGGGGGGAGAATATGCAGGTGGTTTCTAATGTTTCAGGAATATGTTTTTGCGGTTATTGTGAAACCAAGGAAGTTGAATGCATGAATTGATCACTTATCACACATATTGTCAAGAGAAGATGCATGGAATCTAGATGAAATCTTGTTGGATGCACAATTATTTACAGTTAAAATGGTGGATGACTACTTCGCAGACATCATACAGTTTATAAGTATAGAAATGGCCCCGTCAAACATGACAGATGTGCAGAAGAAACAATTAGTTGTTAAATAAGAAGACTATCATCTCATTGCAGGGAACTTATACAAGTTAGGTGCAGATGGAATATTGAGACGATGTGTGGTGGAGCATGAAAGGCCTATGATACTCACAAAATCCCATGAAAGGATTGCAGGAAGACACTATGTAGGTAAATCAACTGCGTAGAAGATATTTTTCATAGGGCTCTAGTGGCCCACACTTTATAAGGATGCTAAAGAATACTGTCAGGCATGTGATGTGTGTCAAAGGGTGGGAAATCCATCCAGGAGGGATGGAATTCCTTTGTACCCACATGTTATATTGCAAGAGTTTGATAAATGGGAAATATAATTTTCAGGGCCAATCAACCCATAAGAAAGAAGATAAAAAATGAAGTACATAATCATTGTGATGGAGTATTTATCCAAATAGAAAAAAGTAGCACCAGTCATAGACTCCACCATGGAGACCATTGCATGGTTTCTATTTGATAATGTAGTCACATGATTTGGATGTTTATGCATATTACTTAGTGATCAAGGAACACACTTCTTTAATAAGACAATTGCAACATTGGATGAGGAAATCAAATTCATCATCAGAAGAGTACACTATATCACCCTCAGGATAATGGGACAATAGAAGTGTTTAATAATTTTTTGGATAATGATTTGACAAAGATCTGCAATGTAGGGAGATATGATTGGGGCTTAAGGTTTCTTGTAGTTTGATGGGCATACATGACTACAAGAAAAAAATTGACAGGGAAGACACCTTTTAGGTTGGTCTATGGCCAAGAAGAAATGATTCCAATGGAGTTTATTCTACCTAGATTTCATGTTGTAGTGATTATTGATCATTCGTATTTTGGAATAGTAGAGGAGATATTTTCACAGTTGGTACAACTTGAGGAAGATAGCTTTGTCCCATGGCTCCATCAGCAAGTTCAGAAGGAAATAGAGAAGGCATGTCATGATAGACATATTAAACAGAAAATGTTTCAAGTAGGATACTTAGTATTACTCTATGACAATAATTTTATGCAACATCCAGGGAAGTATCAAATGCATTGGTTAGGACCCTATGTAATTCATCATGTGACAGAGGTAGGAATTGCACAGTTTGAAACTTTGAATGGAGAATCCCTGGGAGGAATGGTGAATGGAAGTCAGTTGCAAGTCTACATAGACGGGCAACCTTCTGTGCGTTAATATGAATTGCGCAAAAACACATGTATCATAGTAGTTGTACTATAGTGGGAAGGTAAAACACAAGAAAACAAGAAAAAAGTAGAAAAAGGAAGAAATAAAACAAAATGTAGAAAAAGGAAGAAAACAAACAAAAAGTAGAAAAGGGAAGAATATAGGTAAAAAGGGGAAAACTCAGAAGAAATACAAAGGTAGACAGGAAGAAGAATCGCGCAAAAAAAGTGAGTGTTGCACAGATGCAAGAAACAACACAAAAAAAATTAGGTACGCATAAAAGAAACACATGGAACAAGATGTCTTGAATGTTAAATGCATTAAAATGGTGGAAATGACGGTTAAAGAGTGATTAATGCCAGGTCATAAAGATGATGTGTAGCCATAAATGGAAACATTCGTCGAGAATCATGACAGATTGGCAGTATGAGGTACAAATCCAAAGAAATATATGGCAATAAAGAATCAATCGCACCACTGATGAACTAGATAGTTAATTTAGGAGCAAAGGGACATGGAAAATTGGAAAATGGGCACAAAAGTCGTTAAATATCGACAAGCATTGGTTATTTTCACTTAGAGTTGCATGTGAGTAATGGAGAACTGAGAAATGCATAACAGAGCTGAGAAAAATCCCAGAGCCGAAGCATATTGTCACTGTCAACTAGGTTACAAAAATGAAACCACTAAAAGAAACAACGCACGTGCCAAAGAAAGTTCGAACAAGAGAACAACCAGTAGAACCATAGGTTGAGGAGACTCTAGGAGCATCATCATCGGAGCTGAGGTTTCCTCAAGACTACATTCCACCAAGGAAGGACGATGCCCCACTAATAACATTGCAAAAGACTCCCTACTATGAGTTGGTGATGCCCAATGTTGGAGTCGCCTTTTACAAGTGGTTGAAATATAATTCTTGAAATCAAAAGTTTACCCCGACATGCGAAGTGGCGATGGTCGTCATAGTCCTAAGTCACCATTGCTTAACCTTTAAGATGGTCTATCACTTTTATTACCTCGCGCTATCGCGCTTCGGGAGTTACAAGTCGTAAGGTTTTCAAACTCCGATATGTGAAGTCGCGAAACAATTTTTAAAATTTCACCCAGGTTGGTGTCAGGGGTAAGTCACTTTAAACCCTAGTTAAGCATTGTCAGGGTTTTGTAACTCGGAAATCACTCTCCCAAAAAACTATACCTTCATAGACCTGAGTCACGAAGTCACGATTTTTATTAATTAAGCATGGGTTAATTAAGAACTTAAGTCAGATCACATTTTTTTTTAACTAAATCGCGCCATCACGATTTTGGGTATTTTGGAGTCCAAGACTAGGAACGAAATTATCCAAGATGGCAAATTCCGAAAAGAGGTTTCGAGGGTTGAAGGTACAAATTTAAAGGAATTAACTAAATTAATTAATTCCTTAAAGGACCTTTAATGTACACAGTCTACAGATGATATTTTTGAATGTTTCTGCATTTCTTTATTATCACAAATCTTTTAAACATTTATGGCATTGATTTGAATCTTGATGAGTTAATGGAAAATAAGATCTCGTTTCACACCTAAATCTTTCCATTAAACGATTTGATCGTTCTTTCAGCAAGGAATCATGCAAAGTTGAAAGATTAAAGCAAGGGAGTTTCTTTTATTTGTTCAATTTTATTTCTATTTTGCGCACATATTTTTTTTTTTCATCAGGATAACTTCTTTCTATGTTTACAATTCTTACTATAGGAGATCTGAACACAGAGTTTTCTATCATGGCTCCACGAAAAGCGTCCAAGGTGGTTGTCAATATTTTAGGTCAGGGCTCAGATGCGGTTTCCGATACTTCACCCCGAAGTATTAATACTGTCAAAACCTGGACATACATCTCCGACATTCTTCAGTCTGAATCGATGAATTGTTCAGATGATTCCAGCAATAACAAGAAGGATGATTTGGCCACCAAATACAAAATCGTCATTCAAGTAGAGATGCACAAAATAGTGGCAAGGCCACGGTTCCTTCCCTATTATGATATGATCAGGTGGGCACTAGACCATGTGGATATCCTGACCAGGACTATCATCAACGAACAGAAGGTGACGGTTGGGACCTTTAGACCGGAACATTTGCAGGCAATGTATCAGCTGCCACCCACACCAAACTTTGCATACAATGCCAAGTTTCTGTAAGGTTTCAAGGAGAAGGAATGCGAACAATATGGAAGAACCTTGCCCGAGCTGATCAAGGATTGGGTTTCGCACCCCGCAAAATTCAGGGCAGATTCTAATGGTATTTATTCAATCTCCTCTTTAGAGTCGTCGTTCAGGTATATAGAAATGATGTCATGTAGGTTGTATGGGAGGGAGGACACCACACACCTTTTCCTCCTGTGGGTGCCTCTGATTTATATAGTAGTTGAAGTTTTTTCTTTCGACTGGGCCAAATTGTTGTCCCACGGTCTAACCCGTCAAATTATCGATGGTGCCTTTCCCTCTAATGAGCCTTTCCCTCTAATGAGCTGGAGCTAGACTCCGTCTAATGCTAATCCTATCCATTTCTATCACTCGAAACTTTGGGAGGATAAGGCCACATAATTCATATACGAGATTTTCAATTGGGTAATGGTACCAATGAATGTCTCCATCTTCGTTAACCCACCGCTGAGGATTTCAGATAGCATCGCTGCCAACTTGAGTAGTGTGTATCACTGGTATGTAGAAGCATAATTTGCATACATCAGGGTTTTCAGCGCCTCTGTTCCCCCATATGCTCTACCACTATTCATGCCGGATAAGCTGGTATGCCGCGAAATCGCCAGGAAAACCGTGCTCGGTGGCATAAGCAAAGAACTTAAAGGTTGATGAGTGAGATTGTTGTGGGTGGTATTTTCCCACTTCTAGTATTTATACCAGCTCTTCCCTTTCTCTTAAAACCCAGGCTCTTTGTCCTGAAGATGGATCCTGATTTGGATCTGAAACGTCGACAATCTAATGACTACACTGTGGATTTTCTGATCAAAACTGAAAAACTTAAAGGTTTTTCGAAGAAGGTATGATCGCCCTTCCCCATTCATTTTAATACATATTCTTTATTAGATTTCAGACATGCTAAAGCCAAGGCTACGACCTTGGAGGAATTTAAATTTGTCAACATCAAGTTCAGGAAACATGACCCACATAAGGTCGTGAGTAATCACATGGCGAGTTGTGGCCTAAAAAGATATGAACATGAGCACTCACCTCATGACGACATCTTCCAAGGTGTGGGATCCTATGTCGAGGTCCTAAGACGGATTCAAGCCCTGTCGCCTCGGGATAGGGCCAATCTTTTCAAGTTTTAGGAACATCGAAGGAGCTGCCTTCCCCCATTTTTATAGGGTAAGAACCCATAGACTACATATGTACAGCAAATGGAAGCCAAGGGCTCAAAATATTCGGGTCCTAACCAAGAGGAAAATCAGGAAAAAAAAAGGAAACTGGGGACCCGGAACAGGAAGCCGAGATCCCCAACCCATCAAACAACCCAGCCATGATTGTTACCCTAGAGAAACCATCCAAGGAAATCGGTAGTCCCATCTTTTCTATCACTCCCCTATAGTCCACAAAGGGGACCCCCGACGCGGGATGGATTTTCGGCGAAGAACTAATGCCCATTACTGTAGAAGAGTTGCCTCCGAACGAGTTGTTCTTAAATAAGAAGAGAAAGGTCATTGTGAAGCAAGAGATTTACCGAGAAGTGGGAACAGTAGCCAAAAAATTCAAAATCCTAGCCGACGGGAAGGCCATGAAAAAGGAGGAATTTTCCACTTAGATAGCAGGGATGTTGGGGGCTTTTGCTACACCCAACCAATTTTCCATCGGATCTCTAAAGGAACAGTTAAATTGGAAGAATCGTTTGATCAGAACATTGGAGGCTAAGCTAGCTACAGTAGAGGCAAATGCCAGAGATCAGGTGAACATAGGTCTAGAGCAAGCCAGAGCAGCCGATCAAAAGGAAATCGAGTGGCTCAAATCCGATTTTGAGCAAATACATCAATCAGCCCAGACCAGCCAAGCACAGATAAGCTAGGAAGAAGAAATGATCAGGAAGTTATAGGTAAAGTTGAATTCTTCCGAGATCCAGGTTATAGATATCGGGATATTCAAATCCCAAGCCATTGAAATCCTAAAAAGAGTGTCAGTAGCTCAGCAAGATTTACTTGCTAAAGTGGAGGCCATCCAAAACCATTGCAGGACCATTGACCAAGTACTGGAAGACATTTCTTTGAGAGAAAGAGAAGATGGAGCGGCTTGGGTCGCTTTCCAAGAGGTTGTTATAGCCATGAAAAAAAAAAAAATGGTCAGTAGTTCCAAGATTTCCATACAAGAGAAAACCAGAGGTAATATCTCGTTGAAGGCGTGGGAGCGTAATATATCAGAAAGCAGAGAACGAGCTAAAGAATTGAGAAATTCTTGTGAAGAAACTTTCAACTTGATAAATGAAATTTTATCGGATCTCGACAGGGAAAGCAGCACTGGGACACTGGGCCATATCAATATAGCCAAGAACCTGCTCAATATCAAGGAGAACAAGGAAAAAGAGAAGGCTGAAATATCGTAGATAAGTCAGACTGATATAGTCCAAGTGGATAAATGGTTAATAAAACCTAATGTACAGTTATGTTCTATCATCACTAAAGACCGACAAGTAGGAGGAAGGTTTCCATAGTTAGTGAAGGACTGTTACACTTTTGAGGCAAACAACCAAGCAAAGCCTTCTAGGTTGATAGCCCAGTTGGTGGAGAGGTGTGTCACTTGCACCAAGAAAGCGAAGGGGCAAGTTTCTGATGCCAAATAATGACAAGTGTCTGCCTATTCTATTTTTAGAACCCGAAGAGTAACGAAAGGAAGGTGCTCTACCCGCATGAAGGAGGACAAAGACAAAGAAGTGAAACACTTAAATTTCCCATTTTGTAACTGAAAACTTCTGGAACGATTGAGATCCAGATGTTTAGAAGTTTGTATAAATATACATTTTGAAGTGAGAACCGTGGATGGACCTTTCTTGGATGATTGTAATAGAGACTTTCTTTCTTTTGAAAATTAATACAAAGCAATCCGAAGATTCCTGATTCTGTGAAGACTGAGTTGTGAGTTTTGTTTTCTCTGTTATCTTACATTAAATTTCATTTCGCATATATTTATGGTGAATGCTTAGCTACATTTTAGTGCAACTTCTACTGTGGTGACCAATTTTTTAGTCGTCTAATCGCTTGTAGTTTTTCCTCTGTATCGTCTATCAGCAGGTACAAGACCTGTGAACTTTTTAGATCTCTATATTTTATGCTTCGTCAGATTACTTCTTGCATTTTTCTTCTTCTGTTTACAGGGCGCGATTCTCCCTTGATAGGAGCCTCGCATTGTTGACAGCTTAATGTTTTCACACATTTCATACATGATTCTTTAAAAAGTTAACTCAGTTATGGGAGAAGGCCTTTGGTTTGTGTTCTACCTTTAACATCGGATTTCGAAAGTTCTCTTTTATACGGTAAAAAAATTGAAGTAGCATTTTAAACCTTGAACTTTCTTTTCATTTTTTGTTCCTCCATGACTGTGCCCTTTGCAAGACAACCCAACATTGAATCCGGCCTATCGGATCAAACCAGCATCGCTTTGAACCTTTTTGACACCATACTTAAAACCACCATCACCTGGGTCGAACTCGAACGTTCATGGGCCGCAATTGAATGGGATATAAGTATCCAGGAACGTTTAAAAGCGAGATAGAGACAACTTAGAAATCATCCTTAGCTTCCTTTTCCCGAGGGTTGATTTTTCCCCTTTTTATATTTTACTCACTTTCAGATGCCTAGACCCTGTACTTTCTAGCCTTAAGTACAGACTCTGGGACAACATATTTATGGCGTCGTTGCCGGGGAACGAAGTTACGAAACGTTTTCCCTGGGAGAACAACATTTTTGCAAGTTTATACCCTTTGATAGTGAACAAAGAGTGAACACCTTCTAAAGGATATTTTTTTCATTCACTTGGAGACTCCACATTTAAGTAAGCTGGCATCCGGTTGAAGGAACACTAGACAAAACCCGGATGGTAAACAAACCACGCCCGTTTTTGATCCCAAAAAAATACTAAAAACAAGAAGTTCCCTTAAGCCAACCACTGCATCCTACCAGCTTAGGTACACACTACCCAAGGCCGAGATTTCTTTCAAACCACTAACTTTGCAATAATACCCCCCTAAAACCCCCAACCCAACTTTAGCTCTCCCTGAAGTTAAAAATAAAATTCATCTGACAACCTCTGGCGTACATAAAGGTGAAAATCCCTCAGTAAATTTATCAGCGATCTATATCCCGCCGACCTTTCAGTTAGATTTCCCGGCCTCGCTGAGTCTCGAAGAGTATGCCATATACTCAGATTCCACGCCTGCGGGTTCCCCTGATTACATATCTTGCAAATCCGAGGAACCAAGTCCTCGCATCCCTTTTCACCCTTCTTCAGATTTTTCGTCTCTCAAAGGAGTTAAAGATTTTATTTTAGTGTTCTAGAACCCTCTGTATAACGCACCGTTTTCCTATCCAATACTACCGATGGTGGTTTTCGGAGGGGGAGGTGGAGGGGTTTTAAGAGGAGGAGGTGGAGGGGCTCCAGGAGGAGGAGGGGGGGGCCAAGGGCCACCCCCGCCTCCTAGAGTTTTTGCTAAAGTAGCTTCCATATATGTGCCTCTGGTCCTACCTGTCCCTCTTCACGACCTTCCTGAAAACTACATGAAAAAATTACCTGAATTTACGGGGGAAGGGGACCTAACCGCGGCCGAACATATAAATTTATTTGATCAATTCGCAGATATCCTAGGTCTCGAACACAAAGACGTATATTCAAGGTTATTTGTTCAGACTTTCGAGGGACAGGTACAAACCTGGTTTCGAAGTCTACCTGCAGGTTCGATATTATCCTATGATTCCCTAGAAGACTCTTTCCTTAGACAATGGGGCAAAAGAAAAGACCATTTGTATTATTTGACTGAGTTCGGGTCTTTAAAGAAAAAAAATTCGGAAACTGTTATGGAATTCATTCGAAGGTTTAACAAGTTATACAATAATATCCCAGTTGAAGTTAAACCATCCCAACCCACAGCCAAGGTAACCTTTGCGAGAGCCTTCGAACCCGATTTCGCACTTTTGTTGAGAGAAAGGAGAGGGGCTACCCTGACCCGAATGCAAGATGATTCCGTAGAGATCGAATATAACATGATGGCTTCTGGCAAATTAAAAACAAAAGTAGAAATAGGAAACTGACAAACCAAACGTTTTAGGGAACAAGCGGGACCCTCAGGGCCTTGTAGATCCTCAGATGATAAAATGGATGACATGGCCAAGATAATTAAAGAGTTATCAAATAAGATTTCCAGAATGGAGCTAGATCAATCCAAGGAAGATTATTTCATTAAGAGGGAATTCAGAAGAAACCCCAACCCTCAAATTCAACAAAGACAGATTAAAAATGAAGACTAGAAGACTCAAACTCCTTTAAAAAATGAAAATTTTATAGGAGGAAACGACCTGCAAGATTTCGAGGATCTGGAAGAAGATGTGACAAATTTGGGTGACAACTGCACATAGCCTTATTTAACTAAAGAAGACTACAAGAAGTCCTTGAACACTCAGCAACTATCAAATAAATATGATGACATAAACAACACTGATGTTTCTATCCATCAAGAAGTGACTGATCCTATAATGGCTGAGGTCCAACCTAAGTACAACCTGAGGCCTAGAAACAAACCTGTGTCGACTCCTCAACCCAAGAAAATTCTCCCAAGAGGTGAAATATACGAGCCCACCCCAAAGGAGACCAAGATACATAATAGAAAAATAAAAGGGGTAGATTCGTGGAATCCCAAAGTAAAAGAGGTTGAGACCCAAGCAAAAGAAATTAAGACA
>ML788548.1:0-23100 GCA_009831015.1 Picea engelmannii | reverse complement strand
TATCCGACCCTCATGTGGAAACAACAAGACTCGGAAAACTGTAGCAACCACAACTTGCATAGCATAAGTCCAACTCTATCCTAACAAAAGGTTATAGTCGAGGGAAGCATCGACTACCTCTACTTCGACACACGTGGTTTTCCCTCCTAACTACACAGGGAAAGAAGGAACGATGCCATGTGGTCGGAATGAATGACCGTCGAAAGCAGTGAGGAGAGTAGGTGATGGAGACAAAATGGGCTGGCCAATGGCCTCCAGCATGCTAACGACATAACGCATGTTGAGGCACCCTCGTCAACCACCGTGTGAAAGATATTCTGAGTAAAATGTTCATGGGATGAGCCACTACTATCTGGAACGCTAGGTGGTAAGGTAGATGAGGTTTTAAGTCGGTTGTATCAACATGATGGTGCCCGGATTACAAGTCTCAGTAGATCCCAAAGAGGTTAACAAGGCTTTCCTTTGAGCAGGGCAGCTTTGGAGGACCTCCAAAGTAGACATCGCACAAGGGGTTTGTGATAAATCCTCCACCACAGAGTAATTTTGGGCGGCCCTTGCGTTTGGGTTATGAGAAGATTTTTTAAATGCACCCTTTGGAATTTGTTTCATTATTTCTCCCAACGTCTTCTCAATCTATAGAGGAAGAGATGGGAGATCAACTTATTTACCCTTCTCAGAAGTGCTTGGTTTACTATAGTCGTGTGCTCTAGTTGATATGAAAGCATCACCCCTAACCATACATACGTTCGCGGATGAGGGATTGTTTGGAGGCGAGCAGGTTTCTTCGCTGCCCCCTTCTGTGCTTGTAGAATCTTGAGTTAGATTTTTCCCATGTTGAAAGGGATTAGTCAACATTGCTTGTTGTTGCTGTGTGACAAACTTTTGAGCCTCTGCAAGTCGAGGACAAAGATGGGTTGGGTGATCTTCCGTGCACAAGTTGCATGGATACCTCGCCTTCCGTTTTTCCATGTTGTCCCCGCCAACATTATCAGTGGGTTTTTTATCCCCCTTACCCTTCTTTCATTGTTTTTTCTTCCCTTCAGGCTGCTGGGTGGACTTTGGGTTAGTCAACTGTACGGTGTGTACTTTCGACGTTTGGGTAGGGGGAGAAGCCAAAGAAGTAGTTTGGTTGGCCGCTGTGTGTTGTATGGATAACTATTGCAATTGTTTTGTCAATTGCTCAGCGGGCTTGGTTTGTGCTGAACCAACAATACCATCGGCATGTGGTCCAACTCTCTCTCTATTTTTATCCAGTATCAAGCATGGCGCATCTAGCAAGATGTTGTATAATAAAGAAAACTGAGAATATATGAGCTCAAACTGTTGATCCCTCATGATGGCATCTTCTTTGGAGAAAAATCTGGATGTCGCGACGTCTTTGGATAACTGTGGGACCAAATACTTAAGGAACCACTCAAGCAAGAATGTTGGTGGGACTGGTACCTTAATTAAACTCTTCAGGCATCTCCACTCTCGGATATGATCAGATATATGGTCCACTATTGTCTGTTCAAAATTGGCGAGAAGCTCTGTGCCAATGTCATATCTCATAGGTAACTGGAAATGGTTAAGGAAGGCCATCGCCAGTTCGCCAAAAGAAGAGTATCTTGAGCAATCGAGCTCGATGTACCATTTCGTGGCACTCCCAATAAGAGTACATTGAAACAATCACAACTGTATGGAGTCATCTTTCAATGAGTTAGATGAGCACCAAAGATGAAAGGTAGTCACATGATCACCTGGATCTTCATTAGGCTTGGCCTCAAACTTTGGAATGTCTGAAGGCAACTTCGTCGGTATAGGAGGCCAACGTGGATTGTGACAAATAGGATCATTTAACAACCTTGTCAAATCTGGCAAGTGTAAAGTCGCCAGGAATGGTAGTTTGGGTTGTTGCTGATAACTTGGGAAAAAGGGTCCTGGAGTTTGACTGGCACCAGGTTTCCAGGAAAAGTTTGGCTGCTGGCCCAGATTCTGATAGAAACCATAGCCTTGACCAGCGTAAGGATTTTGCATCTGTGGAGACATCATCGGCTGATTTCCCAAAAAGGACATAGAGTGTTGGGCATGCATTGTATTTGAAGGGCTTTGGGAAGGATTACCCCATGCCGGTCCTGCTGGGAGAGGCATAGTAGTCTGTCCAGGGTTCCATTAACTGTGGAAAGAATTACCCCATAACAACATTCTAGAGGAGGGAATGAATCCTTGTCCTGAATTCCAAGGTCCTGCTATGTGTGCCCCCTGTGCAGGAATAGTACCCTGCACAGGAGTAGATTGTCCAAAAATGGGGTTGCTCCCAGTTGAGAAAGTGGCTGATGAGAAAGTGTTGTTACCAAATGTTCCATTCCAAGAAAACGATGTCGAACCTACCAGCATACTGTGCGAAGGTGGTCCCTGACTCCCCTCTCCAAATAAACTATTGTGTGAGGGCTGCCTGACGGATTGTTGATGCGGACCACCAAGCGAAGGGGACGAAGGAGGGGTATGACCTCTTGCGTAAGGAAAAGCATTAAAAGAGACAAGAGTTCCCCCAAGGTGACCTTGCATAGGAGCGCTAGAGCTCCCTGCCCCCAGACCCAAATCCTGTAAAGTGGAGTAGGTTAGTACATGACTTGTACCCGAACTAGGCATACCGTATGAGAATGGAGGGCCTGTCGCACTAGGTGTGAAGGGGGTTGTGGCTGCCGCCATATATGGGTTCAGTCCACTGTGTGACATAGTTGTGGATGAGACCATGGTGGCTCGGATCGACGACGGTAGGTTAGGAGATGACTCTCCTGTGGTGGCAACTGTGGTGGGAATTGACAAATTCCCAGAAGGAGTAACAACATTTGTTTCCATTGGTGTGTGAGTCATTGTCTGACATTCATGAAATTGGATTGGTACAATAAACGGTGCCAATATATCAGTGGTTGGGGTTTCAACCGAGACAACATCGATTACTTCAAGGTCCAACATGGTTGATTCCTCCGGGAGTTGTTCAGGCACAAAGGTTTGTAACCTGGTCGCTTCAAAAGACCCTTGTTGGTCTATCTTCTACCTTAATGGTGGCGGGGGTGGCTCCAGTGTAACCGACGGCAGGCCATGAAGCCTTCGGGACCGACAGAGCTCAGGATCCTCCATTGTGTGAGAATATCCAAGACACGCTAAGGTATGATAAACGTTCAAAAGTAAGACACACTAAAAAGAAGCCCCTAAGAGATAAGACAAGCAATCACTAAACTATTTGGAAGAATAGTTACAACAACCAACACTAGAGTAACTTACCGATGCAAGTGCAAATCGAACACGGAAGCACCCTCCAAGTATACTCTGCAAATCATGGCCTGATTTCTGTCCTAGGTACCGCGGTATACCCCTGCAGTCACCTATGTATGTCCCTAAAAATATTGGCAACTAGGTTGCCAGCACGCGAACAATCACTAGGCGGGTATAGTCGAAAGTCGGGTAGACCAAAATGAGCAGGGTATCGAGCCTGAAACCTGTCAAGGGTATCGAGAGAAAATGGTCCGGAAGACAACTGAGGACCTCGAACAAATTTGAGACCCATGAAGCCCCGTGGAAAATGCAAACGACGGAATCCCAAAACAAACCCTCTATATGTGTTCTCCACTACGATTGGTCCGACTTTGGAGGGGTTATCTCCGCTACCTTTCTGCACGCGACCTCATGTTTATCCCCTGTGTTAGATGGGGGTCCCGGATAACTTCCATGAAACTAGACTTAGACACTCCCTATCTCAGACTCTAATGTTTGGTTTTGAATCGCCTTGAAGAGTTTCCTCTCCAACCTAATCCAAGGCCCTAGTCTTGAACTAGTTTGTGAACCCTACAAACATAAAAGTCTAGCAGATTTTAAAATTAGTGTTGCTTTTATGGATTTGTCTTACGTCAAGGAGTATGAGGGTAAAAATGATGATGTGTAAAATACAAAAGCAAAAAACAAATGAAAAAGATGCAAACAAAAAACTTTTACTGAATGCAAAATTTCAACAACTTTTCACAAAGAAAGATTTTTTATTTTTCTAAGATTTTGGACAACAAACTCAAAGGAATTTCACTCGACTACAAGCTACTTATGATCTAAGTGAACTGTAAAAACTTATGACATAAAAGACTTTTCCCTAGCTAATGATGTAGAAACACACTCTTCAACCAAAGAAGAAAATGAAAAGAGATTTTTTATTTTATTTAAGTGCTAGTAAAGCAAGAAAGGGAAAATACCGACAAGCAAAAAACCAAGAAAAACAATTCTATCTTAAAGCGTAGATCGCAAAGAATCATATTAAAGAATCACACAATGGCAATTGTAAAAACAATGACTCTCACGCTTGTCTAAAACCCATAATTTTTTTTTTTTTTTTAATTATATTTTTCTATCAACTATTAACTAAGAAAAAGTAGGCTAAGGGTAAGATGAATCCTAAGCTACTGACTGTTCAAACATAGATTCAAACACCTGAGAGGAATACTTATTATCAAAGGAGGGGATGACTGCCTCACCCTGAACAAAAAGTAGCCTGTACAAGCACGCGATTGTCACTCAAACAGCACGCGTGCAAACACGTGTTGAACAGAGACAGAGGGCGTGTACACGCAGGCTGACCTTGTACAGGCCGTGTGTATATCTAAACTCTAAGGAAAAATATGAAAACAAACAAACCAGACTAGGAGGACACCTCTGGTATTGATAACCAGGATCCCTTGAAGGCTTGGATACTCTTTCTAATAGAAAAACAAATAATGAAAGGAAAAATAATAAGGCAAAAAACAATCTGAGATAAGACTGTTAGCAAACAAGACTCAGACAAAATTCCAGAAAACCCCCTGAGAATGTGTGATTTTGACAGGGAAGAGGAGGACTGCCTCTAAGGTTCTATGAACTCCTACACGCTACTGCTATCTCTACAGCTAGCGTTCACACGCGGGCTGTCAGAGGATAGGGCGTGGGTACACGCGTTCAGGCCTTATGCAGGCCGTATGTACCTCTATGTGTCTCGACAAATATAGTCAAGCAAAATTCAGGGAAAGCTGGTATGGAAAACTAGACTCCCTGTTAGCTCAGACCTTACATAAATGAAAAGAAAAGAAAAGCAAAGAAAAAACAAAAAAACTAGTCTTTAAACTACCCAAAAACTTAAACAAAAATTCCAGGAACCCTAAAGAGTATTCTCCCCAGTACGGTCGCCAATTCTATTGTTGGGAAAAACACCTTGGACTAGAAAAATAGAGTTTAGACTTTTCATGCAGATTTGATCGAATATAAACTGCCTTCTACCTACATCCCTAGATTTAAATCCCCTTTTCTCAGTAAATGCATGGAAAGGATCACCTACCTTATTACTGGCATTCGATGTCGATCCTCCGTTGTGCTTGATTACTTATTCGCGATGATCCTTCCAAAGATGACCTGCACTCAAGACAAACAAAAACTATGCATGCATGCTACTTCTATACTCAAGGGTTAGAAATCAAACATAAACTAATCAAACCATAGACAGTTCATGAATTGGGAAGGGAAAAGCATTCTCTTTATTACTTAAAGTGAGTCAACTTACAAAGGTTGAGACCGCCCACCGCTCCTTGAACCTGATCCTGGTCTCCTCTTCTTCTGTCCTTTAACTGCAAGTTTGCGTTAAATCTCCTTTGGCATGAGGAAAGGCTAAAGGGTTGGGACAATGGGATATGTAAATGGGTAGAGTTTCTTCGCTATATTTTTTCCTCTTCGAAATGGTACCCCTACCCCTTCTTTTATAGGCTAGAAGGATCTAGGTATTTGGATGAACCCTCGGCCATGCATGGCTGGGAGTTTCAGTTAACTCACCCATAGCTTTTTGTCCCGTCGACAACTTTCCTTTTTTCATGATTCTGAAGGTCCACGCGGGCTGTAGTGGGCCTGCTAGCGTGGAATTTTAAAAATGGAGTTTTTAGAAGAGTTGTTCAGTATTTTTTGGCAAAAAAGGGATATGAGTTGGCCTGATGCCAGGTAAGCATGTGTGGTGAAATTTAGGGTTATAACACCAACCCACATAAAAAAGGACATAGAAAAGATGGATAGTATCAGGACACCCATTCCAAGCTGCAAGCAAATAAGGACACCGAAAAGACAAAGAAAGATACCGGGAAGTGGTGTGACTTCCATAAGAGCCCTTGGCATAACATTGTCGACTTCCACTCAAAGCAGTCGTTGGTTGCCAAAGTGAAAGCCTCTAAATCATATGCAGGTTCTGACTCTGAGCCAGAACTAAAAAGGGGAGTACGAATCATTGACGCAGATGCTAGTGCCACCGTTGATACCACCAAGCTCTAGCCTGGTGAACTAGATGAGCCAGAAGAAGGAGAACGCCTCTTCCATTCACATATGTGGGTAAAAGGCACCCCACTGCACTTCATCGTTGATAGTGGTAGCCAGAAGAACCTCATCTTAGAAGAGGTCATCAAGCGGTTGGTCCTGCCGACAACGCCGCACCCACAACCCTACACCATTGGATGGCTTCGCCAAGGAAGCGATATCCACGTCAACCAACAATGCCAACTGTCGTACGACATCAAGCCCTTCAAAGATGAGGTATTGTGTGATGCTATCTTCTTGAAGTTTGTGATGTTCTTTTGGGCCAACCTTATTTATGGAAACATCATGTTGTATATGAGTCTAGGCCTCGTAGTGTTATTATTACATTGAAAAGGAAATTATACAGGATACCCGAGGCAGTCCCACCTAGTACTATTTCCTTTATCTCTGCTAAGAAATGTAGGAAGGTCATCTCTCAAATGGGGTAGTTTGTCATCTTCATGATTTGCTCTCATAATAAGTGAAAGATCATATCCACATCTAGGGTCTATGCAGTCGACCTCTCCACATAGCAGAAACAAGTAGATAAGGTCATGGAAGAATACTCAGATATGCTCTCCTCATCTAGCAGGGTACCTCTGCAATGCCAGGTCAAGCACCCCATCGATCTAACCCCCGACGCACCGCTGCCCAATAGGACAGTCTATCATCGCTCTCTATTGGAGAATGAGGAGATTAAGTGACAGATCCAAGAACTCCACAAGGGGCACATCCATCCTAGCTCATCACCTTGTGGGAGTCCAATCACGCTGGTACAGAAGAAATATGGAACCTAGTGACTCTGCATTAATTACCGGGCTCTGAATAAAATCACAGTCAGAAATTGGTACTTGATTCCCTGAATCGACGACCTCCTTGATCAGATCACAGGGGCCAAATACTTCAGTAAGATTGATATGAAGTTTGGCTACCACCAGGTCCCGATACAACAAACAAATTTATGGAAAACCACCTTCAAGTCAAAGGGAGTCCTTTTTGAATGGTTGGTCATGCCCTTTGGTTTGAAAAATTCTCCAACCACTTTCATGAGGATGATGAAAGATATCTTGCGATCATTCACCAATAATTTTGTAGTGGTGTATCTGGATGACATTCTCAATTACATCAAGACTTGGGTCGAACACTTGCAGCATATTCAACAGGTTCTGCACACCCAACGACAACACAAGCTATATGCCAACTTGGAAAAATGCTCCTTTGGCATGGACAGGGTCCATTACTCGGGCTACATCGTTGATAATCTAGCCCCAACCACAACTCACTAAGCTTCAGAGCTTCTTGGGCCTTTCCAATTTCTATCGCAGTTTCGTGTTGGGATTATCCCATATTGCATGGGCCCTCAGCCAAATAACCAAGGGTGGTGGTAAGGAGAAATTTGCGTGGGGCCGGTACCAACAATAAGCATTCGATTATTTGAAGCAATGCTAGTGCCTAACCCCTGTACTTTCAATACCAGACCTGCAACAACCCTTTGAGATCGAGACAAATTCTTCAGAATATGTGGTGGGCACCCTTCTCACTCAGCATGACCACCTCATGGCCTACCATAGTGATACACTATCATATGTTGTTCGTAAGTACCCTACTTATGACAAAGAAATGTAATCCATTGTGAAATCCTGTCACCAGTGGAGAAATTACATTCTTGGGAAGGAGACAGTCATCCACACTGATCATAAGCCACTACAGTTCATGCAGACACAAGGAAAATTGCAGAATGATCGCCATCAAAAGTGGTCCACATACTTGCAACAATTCCACCTCAACATCAAGTATAAAACAAGAAGCACCAATCACGTCGCTGATTTCCTCATCTGACCGCCAATAGTGTCACTCACCACAGTGCTAGACTCTTGCAGCCATGAGACCTCTGGATGCCCCCCAACTCTATGAAATAGATCCAGACTTCGCCAACACATACCAAATGTTGGGTGCAAACATAGTTATCGATAATTTCCATATTCAAGATGGGTTGTTGTGTCTTCTAGGAGATATATATGTTCCATCAAGTGAGAGAGAGAAGATGATCTAAGAAGCTCACTATAGTCGGGTGGTAGGACACTTCAGCGTTGAAAAGACAGTGGCGATGCTACATAAACATTTCTACTGAACAAAACTTTGACAGGAGGTTAACAAGTATATCAGGTCCTACACTGCCTGTGCTATTGCCAAACCGACCACTAAGAAACAGGGCATGTAAACCCATCTTCCTACTCCTGATAGGCCATGGGAATCCATATCAATGGACTACATGTCGGGCCTCCCATCCACCAAGTGGGGAAATGTCTATGTTTTTGTGGTTGTTGATCACTTTTCTAAGATGGCGATTCTAGTTGCCTACAAGAAGAACATCACAGCAGAGGCCACTGCCAAGATCATTTTGGAATCCCAAAAACCATTTTCTCAGATTGGTACAGTCTATTTCTCATCACATTTTGGTCAAGCCTTTGGTCACTGCTAGACACCAAGCTCACCAAATCCACGACCTTCCACCCAAAGACAGATGGCCAAACTGAGGTCATAAATCAAATGATTGTGCATATCCTTCGCATGTATAATTCAAATCACCCTTGCACATGGTATGAGAGCCTTCCCTATGTACAACATAGATACAACCGAGCCCTTCATATCTCAACCGACCACAACCCCTTTCAGGTGGATTTGGGATTCCAACCATTGGGTCCCCTAGATGTTGCACTTCCCCTTGCGGTCACCTCAACCGACTCATCTCTTGCACCAACTGAAGCTGACAAAGCCACCCGGTTCATTGAAAGGATCCAACACATCCGCCAACAGGTTTAGGATATTCTATAGAAGTCCAATGACAACTACATGAAACGCCATGATCAACATCGAGTGCCACATAAGTTTCAAGTGGGCGACAAAGTTTGGTTTCACTTGTAGAAAGAATGCCTTACATGACCCCATCAGAATATTCTCCCACTCTGTTATGGGCCATAAACCATCACCAAGGCTGTGGGGGATAATTATTTTGAGCTCAACATTCCTCCTTTCCTTGTCTAGCATCCAGTGTTCAATGTGGATCTCCTTCGCCCTTGTTTCCCACCATTATTGGACACCTCAGACGTAGCAGAACAACTGACACCAACAGAGATCAACCCCAAATGCATACAACAGGAATCCAATGATCACATTGTGGACACATATATAAAGGAAACTCGATAACAAAGGATCCAACTCTATCGAGTCATCAAAGTAGGGTAGCTCCTGCACCAAGGCAAGTGGCTCACCCGGGGCCAAATTCAGTAGAAATTTCCTCATCTAATGGGGGAACTCAATGAAATTTATACCATTGATTCCTAAGGAGGTAGTATTGATCTAGGTGGATATCGGTGTCCACCCACCTTTTCCAACTGGCACAAAACAATTTTTACAATTTACTATTTTTAGCAGTTTTAACTTCCAAGGCCATTTTGAGGGCCTAAATGAAGGTTTTTCGGGATCGATCTTCTCAATGATATCTAAAGGCATGATTGAGCTCAAAAAATGAATCTTCTCGACGATACCTTTTCAATGGGTTATCATACGCCTAAAATAGAGATCATATGAAAAAGTTATGACCCCGGGAAGTTGATGTACTATCTTACCCAGACGGGGCCCACATGAATTTTGGCGCTTCATCTCCTAGGGTTAGGTTTTTGGATGTCTAGGGTTTTTGGAATTCCTGTATATTGTAAAAATTCCTTCAGAGCCTCATTGTAATGATATTCTTGTGAATGAGCACAACCGTCACATCTCTTCTCAGAGATAAGCCGCCACCATTCTCGCAATCTTGTTTTCGCTGCATTTTACAGTTTCATCTTATTTCCTTATTGAATACAAAACCAGTTTCACTATATCTTTTTTATTTCGTGTTAAGAACCTGTTAATAATCTATAGTCATTTCGTTTTTCTCATAAAATCTAGATCATTCAAATTCCTTTTTTACTTCTGCCTCTGTTCCCAAAATTTCCTCTATACCTTGTGCAATTAGGGCAATGGCTTTCTCTTCCATGTCATGCATTTCTTGCTTCACTTTTCCCTGCACAGCTACTAGTTCCCCTATCAATTTTAGTGCTTCATATTACATCGGTCCTAATCACTGCTGGAGAATTTTCTATTGGTCCCTTATCTTTTCAATTTCATTGTATATTTCCTTTGTGCTAAAATAGTCGTCATTCATTCAACAGGTGGGAGAGTGTTTATTCTCTCTAAAGCCTTATGCATCTTTTCCTGCACATCCTACAATATAGCTTATACGGAATTCATTTCTAGAGCCTCCATTAGGTTTTTCCATATCTGCACACTTTCCTCATAGATCTTTGCACATTCCTTGTCCAGCCTCTTGATATTTGTTAATGAAGTCATCGTTGTTCTCTCTCTTCCCGCCCTTTCTTTTGGTGGTGCTCCCGACGTATGATGCGATTGCAAGTCTTCAATCATGGTGTAGAATAATTTAATGACTTCCATGATGTTTGAGACTTTTTGTTCTAGAGTGGCTTCAAGCACCATTGACATTTCTGAAATATCCTTGTAGATTTTTTGGATGGCCTGTTGTAATCGCTCTGCCTGTTTCTCAACCTCATCCTTCTCCTTTAGTATCCTTTTGGCCTTCTCCTTAGCCTCTCTCTTCTCCTTTAGTATATTTTCAACCTTTTCCTTAGATGTGGTATTCTCCTGTACAACAATTGTATACCCTTTCTAAATCTCCGTGTTCTCCGCAACTACCTTTTCCCACTCGCTTGTTGTTGATTTTGTGCGGAATCACATCTCCTACGCAGCGCTAATGTGAAACTCCTATAGTACTATTGGGGGAATCTATGAGATGATTAATTCTAGTTGAATTAGTTGTTGTACCTACTCCTGCATCTCAGGTGTAGGAAACCCAATCACATCAGGTGAAATCTTCACCACTATGCACCCTGATGCTAGCGTTGAAAAGTAAGACATGGCCCCTATCTCCCCAATCGGTCTTGTTGATGGTAATTCCTTTGATCTGCACTCTAGTGTTATTCTTTCTACTTCCAAGATCTGTTGAAATTGTGTTATTTGTTCCTACACTTGTTGATGCAATTCTTCTTGCTTGCATGACACTTTCTCAATTGCTTCTTCTATGTCACCCCTGACCTGATAACCCGATTTAGTCAATGTCATCATATGTTATTTTATAACTAGTCGATACTCTGTGGGATTTAATATTCTCACATATCGATGTTATTTTCCACTTACCTTTGTCTTTCCTTTTCTCTCCTACGACTGGGCATGTTTCCTGCACGTCTTATGTATCTCTACCTTGGTCATCACCTTGTTCATCACCCTGTCTAGTACCCTATTTCTCAACCTGTGCATCTGTGTCGTTTTTCTAGTGTTCTGTCTTTATTTCATATGTTGGAATATTCCAATATCGATCCTAATATTACATGATCAATTGGATATATTATTCGATGATATTATACTTTGTCTCGACCCATTCTTCTCTTGGGTCCTTCTTTACCTATACATACGTATGGTGTCGATCTATCCTGAACCGCACAACTGGGGTATACGCGTTTACCAATTGTTGTGAAATGCATGGTGTATTCTTCATGTAGTGACAAATCCCTTCATGGTATAGGAAGAACTCAACATTAGTGTCGATTTGTCTTCTTTTATTAATTATGTACTAGAAGTTCTGGTACTTAGCTGCTAAACATGGCTTACCTCAGATTCCTAAGAATTGTGTGTCCTTTGAATCTTTCCATGTTGTGAATGCAATCAAAATTAGTAACCATGGATAATGTAACTCCATTCCACTTTCCTGTGCTTATGCACAGTCGAGGAGGAATTGGTTCAATAAATAAGGTGCCCAACTCATGGAAGTCCCTTCGACGCACTTCTCTGCCACAACTATCACTCCTACTGGTACTTACTATTTTCTACATTTCCTCAGTAGCTTGCATGCCAATTCATGTGTTGAAAGTCTTACGATTGGGTTTCATATGCTCGACACATCCAATCCACACAGCCCTCAAACTGTATGAATTTTTTTCCTCATTATCTCTGATAGAGCCTTGTTAGTTTTCTTGTGTGCAAACAATGAGTTTAGATCTTATCCCTATTTTGGTAATCCTAGGATCCTTGAAATCAAGTTTGTATCTATTGAAATTGTCATGTCCAATCATTAATATCCACCATGCATGTAAGTTAAGAGAAAATTGACGCATGCATTTAACTTGTTTCTCCAGCCAAAATGAGGGATGTTGAACATGTTCAGTATGCCTGCTCGCTCCAGTCCTCTTTCCCATACCTTTGGCATAGGTATGCTCTGGTTCATTGTTGGATCTATCCTCAGCTCTAAGTAGTGGTGTGACGTAGTTCAGAGAACTTTTCCATGTATGTAATATAATGGTCTAAATATTTGAGTTGTGACACCCTCCCTAACATGTCTTCATCCACGATGACCCATTCTAAGATGTCAGGTGTTGTCCCAGAGTCTATACTTAAGGCTAGAAAGTACAGGGTCTAGGCATCCGAAAGTGAGTAAAATATAAAAAGGGGAAAAAACAACCTTTGAGAAAAGGAAGCCAAGGCTGATTTCTAAGTTGTCTTTGTCTCGCTTCCAAATGTTCATGGATACTTATATCTCATTCAATTGCAGCCCATGAACGTTCGAGTTCAACCCGGGTGATCGTGGTTTTTAGTATGGTGTCAAAAAGGTTCAAAGCGATGCTGGTTTGATCCGATAGGCCAGGTTCAATATTGTGCTGTCTTGCAAAGGGCACAGTCACGGAGGAACAAAAAATGAAAAGAAAGTTCGAGGTTTAAAATGCTACTTCAATTTTTTGACCGTATAAAAGAGAACTTTCGAAATCTGATGTTAAAGGTAGAACACAAACCAAAGCCCTTCTCCCGTAACTGAGTTAAATTTTTAAAGAATCATGTATGAAATGTGAGAAAACATTAAGCCGTCAACAATGTGAGGCTCCTATCAAGGGAGAATCTCTCCCTGTAAACAGAAGAAGAAAAAGGCAAGAAGTAATCTGATGAAGCATAAAATATAGAGATCTAAAAAGTTCACAGGTCTTGTACCTGCTGATAGCCGATATAGAGGAAAAACTACAAGAGATTAGACGACTAAAAAAATGGTCACCATAGTAGAAGTTGCACTAAAATGTAGCTAAAAATTCATTAGAAATATATGCGAAATGAAATTTAAGGTAAGATAATAGAGAAAACAAAACTCATAACTCAGTCTTCACAGAATGAGGAATCTTCGGATTTATTTTTATTAATTTTCAAAAGAAAGAAAGCCTCTATTACAATCGGCCAAGAAAGGTCCAGCCATGGTTCTCACTTCAAAATTCATATTTGATACAAACTTCTAAACATCCAGATCTCAATCGTTCCAAAAGTTTTCGGTTACAAAATGGGAAATTTAAGCATTTCTCTTCTTTGTCTTTGTTCTCCTTCATGCGGGTAGATCACCTTCCTTTCTTTACTCTTCGGGTTCTAAAAATAGAACAGGCATACACTTGTCATTATTTGGCACCGGAAACCTGCCCCTTCGCCTGCTTGGTGCAAGTGACACACCTCTCCACCAACTGGGCTATCAACCTGGAAGGCTCTGCTTGGTTGTTTGCCTCAAAAGTGTAAAATTCCTTCGCTAATTGTGGCATCCTTCCTCCTACTTGTTGGTCTTCAGTGATGATAGAACATAACTGTACACTAGGTTTTATTAACCATTTATCCACTTGGACTATATCAGTCTGGCTTCTCTATGATATTTCAACCTGCTCTTTTTCCTCGTTCTCCTTGATATCAAGCAGGTGCTTGGCTATATCGATATGGCCCAGTGTCCCAGTGCTGCTTTTCCTGTCGAGATCTGACAAACTTTAATTTATCAAGCGGAAATTTTCTTCACAAGAATTTATCATTTCTTTAGCTCGTTCTTTTCTTTATGATATATTACGCTCCCACACCTTCAGCAAGATATTACCTCTGGTTTTCTCTAGGATGGAAAGCCTGGAACTACTGACCATTTTTTTTCATGGCTATAACAGCCTCTTGGAAAGAGACCCGAGCCACTCCAGCTTCTCTTTCTCTCAAAGAAATGTCTTCCAGTACTTGTTCAATGGTCCTTCAATGGTTTTGGATGGCCTCCACTTTATCAAGTAAATATTGTTGAGCTACTGACACTCTTTTTTGGATTTCAATGGCTTGGGATTTGAATATCTCGATATCTATAACCTGGCTCTCAAAAAAATTCAACTTTACCTGTAATTGCCTGATCAATTCTTCTTGTTGGCTTACCTGTGCTTGGCTGGTCTGGGCCGATTGAGGTATTTGCTCGAGATTGGATCTGAGCTGCTCGATTTCCTTTTGATCGGCTACTTTGGATTGGTCTAGACCTGTGTTCACCTGATCTTTGGCATTTGCCTCTGTTGTAGCTAGCTTAGGCTCCAATGTTCTGATCAAACAATTCTTCCAATTTAACTGTTCCTTTAGAGATCCGACGGAAAATTGGTTGGCTGTAGCGAAAGCCCCCAACGTCCCTACTATCTGAGTGGCAAATTCCTCCTTTTTCATGGCCTTCCCATCGGCTAGTATTTTGAATTTTTTGGCTAGTGTGCCCGCTTCTTGGTAAATCTCTTTCTTCACAACGACCTTTCTCTTCTTATTGAAGAAGAACTCGTTCGGAGGCAACTCTTCTACAGTAATGGGCATTAGTTCTTCACCAAAAATCCATCCCACATCGGGGGTCCCCTTTGTGGACTGTAGGGGAGTGATAGAAATGATGGGACTACCGATTTCCTTGGATGGTTTCTCTGGGGTAACAACTGTGGCTGGCTTGTTTGATGGGTTGGGGATCTCGACTTCCTGTTTCGGGTCCCCGATTTCCTTTTTTTTTCCTGATTTTCCTCTTGGTTAGGAACCAAATCTTTTGATCCCTTGGCTTCCGTTTGATGTACATCTGCAGTCTGTGGATTCTTGAACAAATAAAAGAAACTCCCTTGCTTTAATATTTCAACTTTGCATGAGTCCTTGCTGACAGAACGGTCAAATCGTTTAATGGAAATATTTAGGCGTGAAACGTGATCTTATTTTCCATTAACTCATCAAGATTCAAATCAATGCCATAAATATTTAAAAGATTTGTGATAATAAATAAATGCGTAAACATTCAAAAATCTCATCTATAGACTGCGTACGTTAAAGGTCCTTTAAGGAATTAATTAATTTAGTTAATTCATTTAACTTTGTACCTTCAACCCTCGAAACCTCTTTTCGGTGTTCGCCATCTTGGATAATTTTGTTCCTAGTCTTGGAATCTAAAATACCCGAAATCGCGATGGCGCGATTTAGTTAAAAAAAATCGTGATTTGACTTAAGTTCTTAATTAACCCATGCTTAATTAATAAAAATCGCAACTTCGCGACTTGGGGCTATGAAGGTATAGTTTTTTGGGAGAGTGATTGCCGAGTCGCGAAACCACGACAGTGCTTAACTAGGGTTTAAAGTGACTTACCCCTGACACCAACTTGGGTGAACTTTTTAAAACCGTTTCGCGACTTCACATATCGGAGTTTGAAAACCTTGTGACTTGTAACTCCCAAAGCGTGATAGCGTGAGGTAATAAAAGTGATAGACTTGCTTAAAGGTTAAGTGACGGTGACTTAGGACTATAATGGCCATCGCCACTTAGCATGTCGGGGTAAACTTTTGATTTCAATAATTATATTTCAACCACTTGTAAAAGGCAGCTCCAACATAGGATCCAACTAGGGATCCCGTCTTCCTATGAGATGGGAAGAACAGTAGACCACGTGCCTGTATTGAGTAAATGGAGTCATTGGTTTCTTTCTGTGAAACTTGTTTTAGGAAGGGGATACAGAGGGAAAAAGATATTTCATGTTTACCTCTGAAAAGCTTTTCAACATTCAATTGCGTTCTAAACTCAGTTGCAACCCTTTCGATGGATTTCTCCTTCTTGATACTGAATTTAGGTCTACTTTAAGATAATCAAAATAGTCTTAGGAAGTTCAACAGATCCTGTGGATTTTGGCTTGCATCAAACAGAGTAAATTTCATGCTTTTAAACGGGGGGGGGTCCTGTCTGAACTTGGGATGTAGATTCGGTTTTGAAAAGGATGGTTACCAGAGTAGAGTGAAAATTACGTATGATAGACTTACATATATCTTAGATATTTCTTCACTGCCGGTGAGCCTGTTCAGTACCCCAGTGAAGTTATCTGGCCCTTTTTACAAAATTTCCTTTCACCAGTTCGAATCGTAATTATGCATTTAAATGTTGAGATGAGGGTAATCATTTATGAATTTCCTTTCATCGTCTTCTTGGACTAGATGGGGGTAATCAAATATGAATTTCCTTTCACCATATGTCTTATATTTTAATTTTTAAAACACGAAGTGGGGGCAATCAGTTTGTATAAGGCATACTAGGGATGATATCTATGTAATATTCACAGTGGAGGTCTTTCAACTTTCTTTGATTACTTGGGACCAACCTTCTCTTAAATTTCAAAACACCTTAGCCCGCATGGAAAATGGGAAAAATTACTTCCAGGGGCCTTCCTTTGAAAAATCCTCAATCCTTTGAAGACTGTTAAAAAACCTAGAAGAGTTAAGATCAACCTATGCATAACTTTGTTTAGTAGGAGATCGAGGAGTTTATGAGGACCGAATTACTTTCCAAGGTCTGTTTTCCAGCTTCCAAAGCTAAAACGTAACCTCCTCTTCCCCTGTAGGAAACCCAGAAAGGTGCTTGGATTTTTAAGAAGGTAAATCCAAGGACAGAAAAAGGGTGACGAAGAAAGGTCTGGAACTTCGAAATACAGGGGTCATGGATTAAAACCCGACTCTTGGAACCTTTTGTCTGAGACGCTTTCCTCTTTCTGCTTATTTTAATTACCTCTTATCTTTATCTAGGTGAAACTCTTAGAACCCAAAGTAAGAACTCATTATTTTAATGACATATCATACTTATGAGACCGTCACGACACTTTAGAGACCTTCATTTGAAATAGAGACCTCTCTGGAATTCGTACCTTTTCCTTACCACTTTGTTCTCTTTTAAAATAACGAAAAATCTTTTCTATCACCTGTTTTCGGTGAATTTATTCTCCGATATATGATTGTCTGTTTATTCCTTTCGCTCGTTTGGGCTACAAGCTGGGATCCTGTAAGGGAACAACATGAAGAGTATCAGGGCTTTAATAGAACTGAATGCATTAAATTTTTTGTATCTCTACTTCTAGAAAAACACTGACCTATTTTATTTGTGATGAAAGTAGACTTACCAAAGAAAAATTCTGAAATAAAAACGAAAACAAAAACTGGTATATACAGTGGAAATTTTGGAAACCATTTATTGCATATAGTGCTTTAAATAACACCTGTTTATAGGGGCGTTGAGGATTTTACCATCCAAATTCTCTAATAGAAACAATTTTTTTCCTTCAGGAGCTGTGACTTTGAACGGTCCGTACCAGATATGATCAAATTTACCATGTTTTGTTGAGTCCTCCTTCCTAGCATCCCATTTCAAAACCAAATCACTGTGGAGAAATTCTTTGTCCTTGGCCTTATGATCAAATAACGCTTTCATGTTGTCCTGGTATTTCTGCAGCCTTTCGTCCACCTCGGCCCTGTGCTGTTGGACTTCAATCAACTAGTTTATTCTTCTTGTGACATGATTTTGTTCTTCTTTCTCATCTTGCCAAAGTTTCATTATGGGAAACACTATATTTATAGGTAATACTACGTCGGTTCCGTATACCATTTGGAAAGGAGAAGTGCCAATATATTTTTTTGTACCTATCTGATTCGCCCACAAAGCGTATTTCAAATGCACATGCCAAGATTTTTTGTTTTCGCTCAACACATTCTTAATTATAGTGATTAGAATCTTGTTTGAAGACTCAGCTAGCCCAATTCCTTGGGGGTAATATGTCATGGAATGACCGAGCACTATATTATACTTTTGGAAAAAGTTGGCCATAGCCATGGATTTAAATGCTTGTGCGTTATCTGTGACTATCTTTCCGGGGCAGTCGAATCTAGACAAAATGTTCTCTTCTAGGAAATCCATTACCACCGAATCCGTTGCCTTTCTAGTTGGAATAGCCTCCACCCATTTGGTGAAGTAATTTGTAGCATTCGGGATCCATTTATGTTGAGCGCTAGAATGAGGGTTAATTTCAACTATAAAATCTAGTCCCCATTATTGAAAAGGGGCTTTCATTTTGACCGGAACCAACGATAGCATTGGGAGTTTGTGCTTGCCTATGAACAATTTTGCAAGGGTGACAGGTTCTGACTTTGGCATTGACATCTGAGAAAAGTTTGGGCTAATAATATCCTACCCTTAGGATCTTATAAGCCATTGCCCTCCAAGCATGATGTCCTCCACACACTCCTTTGTGAAATTCGTTTATGACCTTCTCTGTTTTTGATTCAACTAAACAAACCAACATGAAGCCTAGTGGGTCTTTTCAATACCATTGGCTTTCAGATATACAATACTTCATCACATGCAGCTTCAACGTCCTAGCTTTAGATGGGGATATGTTGCTTGGGCATTTCAAGGTCAGCAGGTAGGACACTATGTATTTATACCAATCTGATGAGGAAAACTTCTCTTCGATTCTAATTGCAGTTATTTGTTCATCGAGCTTGTTCATGTCCACACACTCTTCACATCCTTGTAGGCCATTTATTCCGAGGGCTCTGAAATTTGATTCAGCTAAGAGCTTAGCCAAACCTTGTCCTTTTACTAGTCTCGTCAGTTTTATCTCTAGATCAAATTCTTGAATTTTAGCAAGCCACCGTCCCCTTTTCCCATCACTGTCGGACTGAACCAAAATGTCTTTTACGGAACTGGTGGGTACGTATGAAATTACCTTGGAATGTAACACATAGGTTCTGAAATATTTTAACGCCTTCACCATAGCATATGCTTTCTTTTCCATTATATCGTATCTGATTTCTGCGTCTCTAAGAATTTTGCTAAAAAAGCTATTGGTTGCTCGAAACCTTCTCATTTTTCTGGAGGAGTACCGCAGCAAGTGTGTGCCTCACTTATGACCTTCTTGATGCATGCAAATGATTCTTTGGCTTCTACTGTCCATTTCACTTCGCTGTTCTTCTTTAGCATATTTGTGATCAACTTCACGACTTCAACAAAGTTTGGGATAAATCTCCTCAAAAAAATTATTTTTCCTAAGAATGATTGAATCTCTTTTACATTCCTAGGGATATTTATGGTGTCTATAGCTTCAACCCTCTTAGGATCAATTTTAATTCCATATCGAGCCACAATATGGCCCAAGAGTTTACCTTCTTGCATAACAAAGTGAGACATTTTGGGGTTTAAATAAAAACCAAACCTGTGGCATTTCTCAAACGTCTGCTTGAGATGTATCAAATGATCTTCATCAGATTTAGAAAAAACAGTTAGGTCATCAAGATAGATAACCACGAATTTTTCCCTTTTGTCGATGAAAGTGATATCCATAGCACGTTGGAAAGTAGCACCTGCATTCATTAAACCAAAAGGCATATTGTCATACATAAATGTACTCCAAGGGGTGGTGAAGGTTGTTTTTTATTTATCGTGCTCGTTGACAGCAATTTCATTGTACCCGGAAAACCCGTCGATCATCGACATCCTATTTTCCCCAACTACTTTTTATAAAATGTGATCCATTTTGGGTAGAGGGTAATTGTCTTTGAGGGAGGACTTATTTAGATTTCTAAAATCAACACATCATCTGATCTCCCCACTTTTCTTTCTAACTGAGACCAAGTTTTCCACCCAGTCGGAGTATCTCAGTGGTATGATTATTTTTGCATCCAGGAGTTTTTTGACTTCCCTTTCGACCACGAGGAATAAAATAGGATCGATTTTTCTGAAAGTCTTGACACCAGGCTTTAGGGGTATCCTGTGTTCAATCACAGTGGTGTCATAGGTTCTCAGCTCTTTGTATGACCAAGCGAAAATGTCTTTATACCGCCCGAGTAAGTCTTTATACTTGATTTTTACCTCGGGAGGAAGGTACTTTGATATTTTTACTATCCTAGGCTCGAAACCTTCTTCCTTTTTCTGGAGGAGTACTGCGGCAAGTGTGTGTTCAGAGGAGTACCACGAAAAGTGTGTGCCTTGCTTATGACCTTCTTGATGCGTGCAAATGATGCTTTGGCTTCTACTGTCCATTTCACTTCGTTGTTCTTCTTTAGCATATCTGTGATCAACTTCACGATTTCAACAAAGTTTGGGATAAATCTCCTCAAAAAAATTATTTTTCCTAAGAATGATTGAATCTCTTTTACATTCCTAGGGATATTTATGGTGTCTATAGCTTCAACCCTCTTAGGATCAATTTTAATTCCATCGAGACACAATATGGCCCAAGAGTTTACCTTATTGCATAGCAAAGTGAGACTTTTTGGGGTTTAAAGACAAAGCAAACCTCCGACATTTCTCAAACGTCTACTTGAGATGTATCAGATGATCTTCATCGGATTTAGAAAAAACAGTTAGGTCATCAAGATAGATAACCATGAATTTGTCCCTTTCGCCGATGAAAGTGATATCCATAGCACGTTGGAAAGTAGCACCTGCATTCATTAAACCAAAAGGCATATTGTCATACATAAATGTACCCCAAGGGGTGGTGAAGGTTGTTTTTTATTTATCATGCTCGTTGACAGCAATTTGATTGTACCTGGAAAACCCGTCGATCATCGACATCCTATTTTCCCCAACTACTTTTTCTAAAATGAGATCCATTTTGGGTAGAGGGTAATTGTCTTTGAGGGAGGACTTATTTAGATTTCTAAAATCAACACACTATCTGATCTCCCCACTTTTCTTTCTAACTGGGACCAGGTTTTCCACCCAGTCAGAGTATCTCAGTGGTACGATTATTTTTGCGTCCAGGATTTTTTTGACTTCCCTTTCAACCACGGGCAATAAAATAGGATTGATTTGTCTAAGTTTTTGTCTGAAAGGTTTGACACTAGGCTTTAAGGGTATCTTGTTTCCAATCAAAGTGGTGTCATAGGTTCTCATCTCTTTGTATGACCAAGCGAAAACGTCTTTATACCACCTGAGTAAGTCGTTATACTTGATTTTTACTTCGGGAGGAAGGTACTTTGATATTTTTACTATCCTAGGCTCCTCTTCGGTCCCTATGTCGTAGTCTTCAACCTCTTCTGGTTCGGGTTGTAAAGCATATTTTAAGGGCATATCATTTTGGTCAAACTATCTCTCCAGAGGGATTAGTCCCTTTGGAATCTGATTGTTCTTTAAAACCAGCATGCGATGATTAGTGATATTTTCCTAGAACCCCAGAGGATCCTCTCCCTCTTGCATGATCCATGTATGGTAATTTTTGTTTTCTTGGTCAATGTGAGTTTTGGTGAAGTCGTCCACCATCTCGAGGAACTTCCTGATTTTTTCGTCATCTTCAAACACTTGCTAGTGTTGGATGTTGTTTGGTATGGAAGGTATGTTCCTTAATTCTATGTGATACCTTAGTTTGAAAGATGTAGGGGGGGTGAACGTTGAGGCTTATTTGGCTAATGAATCAGCTTGCAAGTTTTCAGAGTGTGGGATGAAATGAACATTTACCGACGAGAATAAATTTTCTATTAAATCCTAGGCGCAATTCCTGTAAGATCTTAATCTTGGGTGTTTGGCTTGGTATTTCCGATTTATCTGTTTCACTATCAACTTTGCATCTCCGTATACTTCCAAGTTCTTTATGTTCAGTTTCCTGGCAGCTTCCAACACTAAGACTAGAGCCTCATACTCACATACTTTATTGGTGTAGTCTATATCCCACTAAAGCCTGTAAGAGAAAGGAATCACAAATTCATTTTCAGGTGCTACAAACAATACTCCTGCACTGGCTCCTTCATATGACAAGGCACCATCAAAAAACATTTTCCAAATTCCAGTGCTATTAATATTTTTGTCTATCTTTCCTGATTCATTTTCATTTATGTAATTGTCTTCTGTATAGCTATTTACACCATCATCAAAAGACAAAATACAATTCCCTAGATCTTGATTGGCAACATAAACAAGATAATTGTTAGGATTATGTGGGTCTCTCACTGTGTATGCTAGCCTCGTTTCCCTGTATAGCCGAGTGAATTGTCCACCAAACACAGGAATCATGGCGTAGGTCATGTCTAGTTGAAGAGACCCCCCAAGTTTGGCTCCCCACGACCTAGATAGTGGCAAGCCATATTTCAGAGGTATATCGACGATAACTACATCCATCAGGATTCTTTTCATCGGAACCTCTACAACAGTGACTACTAAATATTTTATCATACCCATGCACTTAGCTCTCATTGAATCGAAAGAGTAGAGGTCTCCATAAGGCCTGGTGATCTAGAGGCCTAGTCTGTCCATAATAGACTTGGGCATTACATTATGTGAGGCTCCAGAATCTAGCATGCAGTTATGCAGCAATCGATCATGCACATTCAGGGTAATATAGAAGGGAGCGACGGTGTCTCTGGCACCCTCGAAATGTGGACCAAAATTTATATTAGTCTTATCATATTCCAAGTTTATCATGTGAGAGTGACTTTTTGGATCCGAAAAACCTATCATTTTGGTTATCTTCTTTCGATACACAAGATTCTTTGCTAATTTGACCAGAGGGATTGGTATTTTGATCTTATTTATCTCATTTTCAAGGCTGAAACCTCCACTACCTTTGTCCATTTCTCTGG
>ML788547.1:254843-266083 GCA_009831015.1 Picea engelmannii | reverse complement strand
GGACTTTTTGAGCTTGCATACCAGCTCCTTATTTCCCTTCAAAGCAAATCCTTATGGTTGCTTCATATAGATTTCTTCTTTCAGATCCCCATATAGGAATGTTGTTTGTACATCCATATGTTCTACTTCAAAATCAAATGTAGAAACAACAAATAACATAAATCTTATAGAAGTTAACTTGGCAACAGGAGAAAAAATCTCACCAAAATCAATTCTCTTAACCTGGGAATAACCCTTTGCTACTAATTGAGCTTTATATTTCTCCACCTTTCCTTCTACATTCAGATTATTTTTAAATACCCATTTGTTGCCAATGGGATTTGTTCCATTCAGCGACTCCACTAGATCCCAAGCCTCATTCTTATCCAAGGCTACCATTTCTTCATCCATGGCCTTTTTCCAGAACTTTTCATCCTCTGAATCCACCGCCTCCCTGACAGTTCTAGGATCATCATTAGTAATAGACAAAGCAAAATTTGAACGGAAATCAGATGGAGTATACCTTTCTGGTAGCCTTGTTTCTCGAATTGATCTCCTCAATACTGGAGTATGAGGATCTTCTTCTTATTATTCATGTTCTTTTGTAGAGTCTGATTCATCATCCTTTAAATCAAACTCTATTTTCTTTGGTTCTTCCTTACTTGGTAGGACTTCATGTTTAACAACATCCTTCATTTCTCTAAATACCACATCTTGTCTATACACAACCTTCTTTATTCCTAGGTTCCAAAGATTATAACCTTTGAGATCATCTTTATACCCAATAAAGATACACTTTTCAGCCTTCTTATCTAACTTACTCATGTTTTCCTTTGGAATATGAACATAGGCCTCCCAGCCAAATACCTTGAGATGTGTGAGAGAATGTTTCTTACCAGTCCATACCTCTTGTGGAGTATTGTCATCCAGTGCCAATGAGGGTGATCTATTGACCATGTAACATGCAGTACCCACTGCCTCTGCCCAAAATTCTTTCCCTAACCCAACACCACTGAGCATGCACCTTGCTTTTTCCATCAGTGTCCTTTTCATCCTTTTTGCAACTCCATTATGTTGAGGTGTATATGGAGTAGTCTTCTACCTTTCTATACCTCACTTCTTACATAATTCTTCAAATTCATTCACGCAGAACTCTTCATCATTATCTGTCCTCAGAACCTTAATTCTTTTCCTTGTTTGATTCTCAACAAGAGCCTTAAACTCTTTAAACCTGTCAAAGACTTCAGATTTCTTCCTAAGGAAATATATCCAAGTATTCCTTGAGAATTCATCTATAAATGAGACATAGTACATAGACTTTCGCAATGATGGAACTGACATAGGTCCAAACACATCACTGTGAACTAGTCGTAAAATTCCTTCTGCCCTCGTTGCACCAGAAGGGAATCTTACCCAATTCGGCTTCCCATATACACAATGTTCACAAAAATCAAAATCCAGAGAGTAGTTCGACATACCTTCAACCATACCTTTACTGTGTAGTAGTCGAAGACCCTTATCTCCGATACGCCCAGTCTTTGATGCCACAACATAACCTTTTCTCCAGAGACTGTAAGAGTTCTTTCTTCTTCAACTCCAATATCAAGAACAATGAAACTATTACACCCATCACTAATAGTGCTTCCTTGCATCTTATACAGAGTTCCAAACCGAACTCCCTTTGGCAACACCATTTCTCCTTGAACCATCTTGCAGGTTTCCTTTTCAAATATTGTTTTTACCCCTACATCGTCCATTTTGCTTACATAAATCAAATTTTTGGCCAATCTTGGGATGTGCAGAACACTAGGTAGTGTTATAATACTTCCATCTATGAGCCTCAACTTGACTTTTCCTTGACCTATGATTTTGGTTGTCGAGTCATCACCTAGGAAAACATCACCTCTGTCATACCTTTCATATTCACAAAACCACTCTCTGTGGGGATTCATATGAAGGGATGCACCTGAGTCAACCAACCATTCCTCATGATATGCATGTGTGCTTGAAGAAGCTAAGTACACATCCCCACCTTCTTCCTTGGAGGTATTTTCTTCTATAGATGGAGATTCTTCAGATCCCTTCTTTTTCTCAACTTTGGATCTACACTACTTCTTGTAGTGCCCTTCTTTTCTACATCTCCAACATACCTTTACAAACTTTCCAGGAGACTTAGATCTTCCCTTAGACTTAGATTTCCCACTTGAGGACTTAGATCTATTTCTTTCTTGGGATCCTTCTCTTGCAAATAATTCATATGTGCTATGTCCTTCCATGTTCTTCCATCTCATCTCTTCCAATAACAAGGATGAGACCACTTCATCAAGGCAGTTGTATTACTACCTATGGCCACAACCAGATTATCCCACGAGTCTGTTAAAGAGCACAATAAATTGATACACTTATCTTCATCTGAAATTTTAATCTCAATGGATACTAACTAACTTACCACAGTATTGAAGGCATTCAAATGATCTTCCACCGAGTCTCCATCTCGCATCCTCAGGTTATACAGCTTCTTTCTCAGGAATAGTTTATTTACTAGGGACTTCGACTAATACAAATTCCCCAACTTATCCCATAAATATTTGGTTGTAGCTTCCTCTAACACATTCAGTAATATTGAATCTGAAAGACACAGTAGGATTGTGCTCTTCGCCTTTCGATCCAACTTTTTTCAGTCATTTGTTGAAGTTCTTGTAGGTGCAGTACCTGGATCCACCGTCATTCACTGATCTTTGTCCACCAACAAATCTTCCATCTTGAGCTTCCACAGCTCAAAACTTTTCCCATTAAACTTCTCAATCTCCATTTTTGAACTACTCGCCATTTCTTTTCACCTGAAAAATCAATAGCACAGATCTCCCACTATAACAAGGCTTATCACAATTCCGAGCCAAACCCTTGATCACAAAGGCATCCCCCTGAAGCCAACAAAACTTTGATACCAAATGTAGATTTTAACCTTGTACAATATTTTACTGCAAATAGATTTTTCCAATAAAAGAACAGAAAAGATACAATGGCAAATACACACATTACATAAAGATTTTTCCCCTAGAAACCCAAACCGGGAAAACCAACATATTCTATATTCATTCACAGTGATACATTGTTTACAATACAATATACATATAGGAGCCAGCAACATCCAAAACCCTAACCCAATGACCTAGATCAGTCAACAACGCTAATTCCTTAATCGGAAATAGAAAACCATCGACAAAAAACAATGTGCCAAAAAACCACCCAATAATGGACACGAAAATCGAGGCGACACAAAAAATGAGGAAAAAATGCAACATGTTTCCCAAGGGAAAAAAATCTCAGGGGAACTGCCCCTGAACCCCCGAAGGGGGGGCCTAGCGTCCCCCCTGCACGCCTGGTGCAACGTAGCAGACACTAGAGCTAGTCGTGCAAAGAATATAACGTATACCCAACAATATCCAACAAACCCACTTCTTCTATTTTTTTTATAAAGTATCTAGATAGGAAATCCACTTGAGTTGTCACACTCCACACCTCAGAGGCTCTGAAAGTGAAGTTTAAATCCCCTCCCATCACTATTAGACCATATCCATTCCTTGCTGAGAAGGTTATCCCAAAACTCCACCCTATCCAAATAAGGCCCATTATATTTAGTAAAGTGACTTATTTCCCAAGGTCTAGAGAGAACAATGATGTCCCTAGACCTGATGAAAAAGACCATGAATTAGTATATGAACAATAGCCTTTTCTCCACCGAGTAGTATTTCCCCCAGATCTCCCTTTTGCATCAGTAAAACTAAAATCCTAGTTCTCTAAAAATTTTGATAACTCATAAACTATGCTCTCTCCATCCGTCATTATTTCTTGCAAAAAAATAATAGACAAATTGTTAACCTCAACTAATGTTTTTATGATCACTTTTTTTGGGGGGATTGGCCAACCCTTGACAGTTTAGGGTCATAAAAATCATTTCATAACTTCCTTAGGGGCATTTTCTCTAAAATCCCCAATCAAAAGAAATTGTTTGCCACTTTTAATTTCCGAGCTTGCTTGTTTTTTAGCCAGAGACATAAATGATTTCCTTCCTCTTTGAGAAATAATAATGTATTTTTCCCACAAATAACTCAAACCTCCTTCTAACCCACTTCCAAACATTGTAGAACCTTTGGCTCTTAGACTTAGGTTATATTTTGAAACCTCCAAAGATTGAGCTTCATTGTGGTAACCCAAGTCCCCTTGTTCTTCACTTAAATTTATAATTTTGATTGATCAAGAGGCCTCTTGTTGCCCTTCTAATCCTTTTATTGGGATGAGAGGAGAAGGTTTTGGGTTTTTAATACCAGATAGACTAGAGAGGAAATCACCAAGTGGTTCCTCTGCCTTTCAATCTAAACCTACATCCCATGACCCAAAATGAAGATTTTCTATAGTATTCCCTATCACAAAGTTTGTGGAGATTGTAGACTCACCCAATACCATCGTAGACTCCTTTCTTGCCTTGAATGCTTCCAAATTTTGTAACAATGGTGATTTTGTGTCTGGTGGATTTTTGGCTTTGACCAAAGAAAGATCCTGGACTTGAACATCATTCTCTAAATCATCCTCTATCAGCTTCAAAACCCAAGTAGATTGAATACCACCATTCGATCCTTCCTTTAATTTCTCCTTTTGCTCCGTACGAAAGCATGCATTTCTTTGACTTGGAACTGAGCATTCATCCACAAGATGGCCATAGACATGGCATCTCCCACACTTATATGGAATTGCTTCATAATGTAAATACTAGTAGATCTCCTCAGGTCCTTTGCATATAACCTAGAGTGTGTCAAACCCTCTTTCATATCCAAGCCTACAAGTATATGAGCCATCCCCATATACCTAATATCATAGTAGGACTTATTGTCTTCGTAATAAATACCCAAAGCATTACCAATTTATGCAAATAGATCATTAGGCCACATAACTAGTGGTATCCCCAAGAGCTAAACCAAAACCAAATAGTGATCCATACGCTCTATTTTGGCATCAAAAGCTAGATGCCATCATTTTAAGAACAAGGGTTGAGCTCCCCACTTCCATCTATTTTAGAGAATTTTATCCACCTCGACTAAGGATCTAAAAATCCACACCATCCACCATTTTATCCAAGAAAAACATTAGGAAGGAGAACGCACCACAGGTTTGAAGTGTTTCCAAATCCATTGTTTTAGGGTGCCACTTCCCATTCTTCTACCTGGAAAATGGCCAGCTAAAGTTGAATCTACTAACTCCAATATCTCATGTAGTTTGGTATTTTCTCCTAGGTGAAGGTTTACCAAATCTTGTTTTCGCTTGATACATTTATGCCTTTTCCTCGCCTTTATAGTCGCTCGAGACCTCGATGCCTCTGATTGTTGAAACCCTAAATGAATGTCTTCCTAGTAGGGTAAACCACTCATGAAATCTTGATCCAACAAGGAGCCAATAAAACTAGATCCTGCAACCCGACCTTCACTACCAACGACACCAGATAAGGGAGAATCAAAATACAAAAAGCCAGTTTTGGGGAGTCAAAATCCGAGGTAATTACTTTAGCTTGTGTGTACCCACCTATTGAGGTTAATACTTTGTCCAAACATGTGTGAGGATGTGAGACCCCAGTACCAAGGGGATCAAACGAAATGTACCTCTCACTCGAACCTACTACATTGCATTGACTTCCTATACGTGGATCCTATCTTACACTGACAAGTTTTCGAAAGGGTTATGTCACCTCCCATACCACCATTAAAAAGATCCTTCACCAAAATTGTTGATTATTGCCAAGGTTTCCTCTTCCAACGATTTACACCCCAAGATTTTACTATGAGAGGAGATTGTCCTATACCCCACAAACTTTACCATTGAACTAGACTAGATCTACTAACCTTCCAACAAGTCGCCCATGAAGTTCACAACCTCTTCCTCCATCTAAATTGTAATCCCTCCATTCACTATGAGAATTATGTCCTCCAAAGCATTACTTTTACCATCATGGTAAGTGGTAATATTTATAATCTCATTTTTCTTTAATAAAAGGAAAGACGGTGTTGAAAGACCTCAGCTTTGTAAAAATTATGAACTCGTCGTCGCTTCTTATCTCTATTTCTGAGCTTTAAAGAGAAAATAAAATTTCATGTTCACCTCCAAAATAGAATCTACTAGAGAGTGTGCAAACCCCTGAAGATCATGATTGTTCTGAAAAGGTTGTGCATTGGTTTTATAAATCAGTTATGCAGTGGTTTTGTGTGACATTTCACTGTCGTAATGAAGCAGAATTTTCTTTGTAAAATTATATTGGATCAGCGATAGAGAACTTAGCTTCGAAACAGGTCGTTGGATCACACAATAAAATGGAGCGCGTCGACAGCAGGGTTCGAACCTGCGCGGGCAAAGCCCAACAGATTTCAAGTCTGTCTCCTTAACCACTCGGACATATCGACCACAAGTACTATAATATATCAATACAAATTATACTAATGTAAAATACCAATTAGAAAGTTCAAATATGATTAACTAATTTATAATATTTGTTCAATTTTGTTTTGGTGATTGATTTGTAACTGTATGCCCGTTTAGCACGCAAGGCTCTTAACCTTGTGATCGTGGGTTCGAGCCTCACGGTGGGTGTACAACATTGGTTTTCTTTTCATCTTATTTTTCACGGTTTCGTGGGAATTGAGCGTGTCTCTTGTATCCATGGGCTTTATGGAAAAGACAATATCTAAGGTATGTGGGTCGTCACAAATATCTCAATTGTTCATTGGTAGTGAGGATAGTTATGATTTATTGTTATCTATGAATGTGGGTTGACTCGTCACCATTATTTAAAGAAAATCATGTTACTTGAAATAATTCGTTGGTGGTTCGTGAGCGGGTAGACTTTCACTCTTGCTAAGTGCCTCCAAGTTTTGGGTTGTTGACATGCATCCTTACATCCAAAGAAGACAAGCTCTTAGCCAATCAAAACTAACTTTCAATCTTACTCTAGGACCAAAAGGCAGTTTTAGCCTAGATAGTACTTGCAAGAAAGTTAATGTCCCTACTTATCGTTGTTGTGGCTACCTCTAATGAGGTCAAATAAATTTCAGTAGTATTTAGTTTTTGTCCCATACATGAGACTAGATATTACTCTGAATTGTCATTTCACCTCTTGATGAAAAGAATGGAAAAATGTTTCATTTATATAACTCTTCTAATAAAGAAATTAGTAAATTTTTATTGTTTTATGGATTACAATTACACCAAAACTCATAGAGCATTTTTTTCCAAGTAATATATCTTCCAAGTAAGATGGAAACCTGAATAAGGAAGGTAACATCTTCTCTCACAACCATGTGAACCACACTCAATAAACAAAAAAAAATCATAAATCGTTATGAAGTTTAAATGAAAATATAGTTACCTTAATATACTTTGGAATATAGTCATGTTAAGTTTCTCCTATTAGTCACTAAAATGAAAGGTTGGATCTTAAAAGGAGTTAATGGATGACTAAATCCATCATAGGAGTTACACTAATGAGAAGCCTGAGATTATTTTGTTGCAGGAGATTATGGGTTGTGGAGACACTTTAATTGGTAGTCTTAAGAGGAGATTATGGGATGTGGAGACACTTTAATTGGTAGTTTTAAGACATTTTTTAAGGATTGAGATTTGATTGCTTTGGATTTAGTTGGTTTGTTTGGAGTTTAATCACAGGGTGGAGGTCAAGTTTATATTTGACTAATTATTTCATTGTGTTTTCATGTTTATGCACAAAATTCATAAGTAAGGGACTGAGAAAGCTTATTATTGTGATGAACATGTATGGACTATATGAAGGGAAACCTTCTTTTTGGGAAAGATTTTGGCATTGCAAGAGACAAAGGGTGGCATGACGTTATTGGATGGAGACTTGAACTTTATTGTTAATAGAAGATAAGTCTAGGGGGGATCGACTAGGGTTGACAACCATGTTGATTTTTTTCTACATCTACTTGAGCTGGCAGGTCTAGTGGATGTGGAGCCTATTTGCCTCAGACCCACATGGAGAAATAATTGAGTTGGTCGAGATGCAGTTTCAAAACGTCTCGACATATTCCTTATTTCCGATGTTTTTTTACAAAAAGTAGAAAGAGTTAGGTCCTAGATTGTGACAGGTGGAATCCCATATCATAATCCTAATTTTATACAGTTGGAATGAAACTATTCTAAGCCATCTAGCCCTTTTAAGTTTAATCTAGAGTGGCTTGAAGGAGAAGAATTTAAGACTCTAGACAAAAGTACTTGGAAACTTTATGATAGAAATTCCAAGGCTTTTGCTAGTGAATAGTTTGTTGCTTCATTAAAGGAAGTTAAAGGTGTGGTTGTTGCATGGGGAGCGGAGAGGCATAAGAACAAGGAGAAATTAATTAAAGAGACTGAGTTGGATATAAAGGAGTTGTTTAATTATGATTTCAGGGTATTTTTAGTGAAGAGGATTTGAAGAGATTGAAGGATTTAGAATTCGGAAATAGGAAACTATTGAATGGTAGGGAGGTGGAGTGGAGAATGAAGAGTCGAGCACACTGGTCAGAAATATGTGATGAAAACACCAAATACTTTCGTTAGTTTGAAAATTTTAGAAAAAACATCTATACTATCTAGGACATGAGGAAAGATGATGGTGAGGTGGTCATAAGTTTGAAAGGTCTAGCTTAGTTGGGAGTTATACATTTTGAGTCTATCTATAAAGAACCAGAGGGTGTCAACATAGCTGAAATAGTCAAAGTGACTTCTGATTTCCCATGGTCGGTTACTAAAGAAGATAATCAGGGCATGTATGAGGAAGTTTCTAAGGATGAGTTGTTGACAATGTTGTCTTCTTTTCAAAAAGACAAGAGCCTAGGTCTGGATGGGTGGACTATAGAATTCTTCTTAGGTTTATTTGACCTATTGGGTGATGATTGTGGAGGATGTAAGACTTAGTGGAAAAGTTATGGGTTCATACAACTCAACTTTCATAGCTCTTATTCCAAACGTTGATAAGCCTAAGCCTTATGACGAGTTTAGACCTATTGCATTGTGTAATTGTGTTTACAAGATCATATCAAAGGTGTTGGCAATACGATTTCAAAAATGTGATATCTTTGAAGCAAATTGGCTTCCTTGAAGGAAGGAAAATTCATGAAGCTATTGGGTTTGCGCAAGAGGGATTACACTCTATCAAAATTCAGACATTGTCTGCTATGGTGATTAAACTTGATTTGTCTAAAGCATATGATATGACTTATTGGTTGTATATGAGATTATTGCTTATTCATGTGGGTTTCAGTGTTCTTGTAGTCAATTGGATAATGGGGTGTGTGTCATCGGTTTCATATGTAGTTCTCAGGGGCAACATCTCCTTTCTTTAAACCCACTAGGGGTTTAAGACACGGTTGTGTGTTATTTCCTTATTTATTTATGTTGATGGTGGAGGGCTTGAGTAAATCTATAGTAAAGTCCAAAAGATTCAGAAGTATCCAAAGGTCTTCATATTGTAAAGAGGTTTAGGTAATTGGTCGATAGATAAGTTGATAGTGATTATAAACTTTGTGTTATTAGTATCATGTTATATAATTTCATTTATTTAATAAAAATTCAAAATTTAAATATTATGATGTCATTTATATATAGGATATTTAATTTTGATTTTAGATGAATTAATTTAATTATTTGTGACATCATAATTCAATATTTATGTATATAAATTAAACTTATTACTAAGTATTATTATAGTAGTTATCTTAATTATGTTAAAATGTATTTAGATCATTTTAAATTAAAATACAATTTTAAAACTATCATCCATAACAACTCTCTTAATAACTTTGTAACTTCAAAGGACATGTTTACAAAGATATAGTAACCAAAACCATAACTAATAGAAACGATTTCAAAAAAATCCAAAACCATAACTAACAGAAAAGATTTCAAAAAATCTCAGATCTTTTTTACGCGGGGGCTCTGTTCACTTTCTAAAATGAGCAAGAGGTGCCATAAGCCTAAACCTTTTTTAAAATTCAAAGTATAAAATGGTGGAGCGGCTTTGTTTTTTTAAATAAAAAGGGGAGTTTCATATTACTTAGCTTTTGGAGTACAAAAATGTCACATGGTAACAGTCTACTACATGTTCTGCTAAATTAGCGGAAACTAGAATAGGTGGCAGACTGTGATGTCATTATTCAAAATAACAATTCGCCATTTGCTCTGCCAAACGGAAACCAGAGCAGGTGGTGGATTCAAGTTCTTGTTGAACTGTGTTATGTATCTAAGAAAGACTATCAATTGAAAAAAAATGCATCTAAGAAAGACTATCAACTGAAAAAAGATGACAGGACTGTAAAACTGCATAATCTCATAGCGGCCAGGGTGATGGAGCGCAAGGGAGAAATGAAGCCAACCTCGTCCGAGTGGGTGTGAAAAGTCAAGGCCCGACATGACCACTGTACCGATCCCCCCACTGCAATTACACCTTGTGGCTGCCATATTTCTCACACGAAGGAGTTGTCCTCCCCTTCTCGGTAGACAGTAATGGCCTCCCTCCATTCAATAATGAGGTGAAGGGTGCCGACTTGCCATATTAATGGCTTGGGTCCGGGGCAAGCTACATGGTACCCCATTCGAGAGGTGGAACGACTTTGTTGATAAAATTGAATTTATGAGTTTCCTTATTATAAAGATGATGACAATGATCTCAACTCGTTTTATGAATTTTTAATTTTTTATTTGGGAATATGTAAAATAAAACGTGATTGTACAAGTGAATTTTGCAATTATTTTTTATTTATAGTTGTAATAAATAATGAATTAATATAAATTCATTTTAATTTCAGATTTATTAACCATTTAAAAGATCTAAAATTAAGATGAATTTACACCAATATGCTTATGTATAGATATATAAATATTAATAGTTGATATATATCTTATAGTAATTTTTTTCCTTAATAGTTAATATAATTGATTATATAATGTTATTTATATTTATATAAAGATTTATGAATAAGTAGACATTAAGTTTATTAATATTTATAATTTTTAATTTATATAGACATTAAGTTTATTAATATTTATAATTTTTAATTTATATAAATATAAGTTTAGTCAAATGAGATGGATGTTACAATCTCTTTAATATTGGATATAGAAAGCACTTATCTTCTCTTAGTGCAATCATAGTTTTAATTTATTTCATCGTCTCAATTTTGACCACTAAATTATCTTTGTAAAACAAAATATAAAATATTTAA
>ML788547.1:187682-203079 GCA_009831015.1 Picea engelmannii | reverse complement strand
CATCAAACCCGTCGGGTCATTTCATTCCAAATGGCTTGGGTTATTTAGACAACCCCGGTCTGAATTTGACCTTCCAATTGACGGTGTGTCACTTACGCCCGTCAACAAATGGCGCTAGAAGGAGGGCGAGGTAAATTTAATGATTAAATGTGTTACCCCTTAGCCTGTCATAATTCCAGATTTATAAATTATTCTTTTGCGTCATCTTGAAATGCACTAGAAGGCATGCCAGACTGACAATTTGGCCTTGCGAGAGTCTTTATTTCGAATGTTTTTAATTCCCCATGGCTCCCCAAATCATTGTGTTGGAACATGCTTTCCACTTCTCATTACCTGATATTCCCAACAAGACAGTCTCTCGCTTGTCCAAACTCACAAATGTTTCAAAGTATCTGTCGCTACCTTCCATCCCCACTAACTTTCTATCCTTCCTCATATACATTAATTATGCTCTTACCAGTGACAATTGAACACACTTGTACGAAACAATTGGCACCCAGTCCTCCGCTATATACAAATTGACTACTGTTTAGTCGCATTTCTATGATCCTAGGTTCTAGCATTGGCGGGCTGACATATCTTCATCTCCATTTATATCTTCACATGACGAATCTGACCAACCGTTGTTCCTTTCCATACTTAGTCAATTTTATGGCCGTGGTTGTCGAGTTGGCACTTTCGAACTCTATTGCTTCTTGTTCCGTGATATACATCTTGCACTCAAAACTTCTGTGATCTACAATTCCACCGCAGACTCCTCGAACTCGCAAGCTTCACTCTACCATGGTTCACAAATGTTTCAAAGTATCTGTCACTGCCTTCCATACCCACTAACTTCTCGTCCTTCCTAATATACATTAATTATGCTCTTACTAGTGACAATTGAACACACTGGTATGAAACAATTGGCACCCAGTCCTCTGCTATATACAAATTGACTACCGCATTCTGACATCGTCCCCTCTTTTGTGTTACATATTATGCATTCAAATGTTTCGAGAGATACAATTTGACTGTCGAGACCTCACGTCTTATAGGGAGACATTGTCACCCTATTTTGGATCCTTAGGTTGGTGGGTTCACGAAATATCCAATTCCTAGTCACTGTTTCATGTTCTGGCCATCCTCGTACTTCTTTCCAAATATGCAACATGAAAGGTTTAATACTAAAACGCCATCATGCAACAACCATAAGGATCATCATTAATAAGCATACGTCTCGAGGACTAACCATCCCTACAGAACTTGTCTAGAAACATGAAAAGAAGATCTTGCCAGCTAATGGCAAAGCTATTACAAATTTCAATATATTAGCGAAAACAAGTTCGAGCCAACATTTGCCTATTCCATACTTGGACACTTTTTCGATTGTGGGTTCCTGAATCGACGGCCTAAAAATTGTGTTTGGAATCTTCCACAACTTGTAAACAGTGCCTAGAGTTTAGCGATATAAAATTTGTCCGCTGGAATGCCCTTTCACGAGCCCAACCGTCCACCGTACCTTTCAATACCTAGCCCCAAGTTGGTAGTATCTCCATGACATTGTACATTTACTGTGTATCGAGTCCACCCTTCTGTTTTTTCGATTGTGGGTTCCCAGACTGGAGGCCTCAGGATTGTGTTTCCAATATTCCATGACTAGCAAACAATACCCAGAGTTTCATGATATACAATTTGTCCGCATGATTGCATCATCATGCCCTCTTCCATGTTACACGTTCTGCGGTCAACACTCCCGAGAGATACAATTTGACCCTCGGGCCCTCACCTCTGTTGGTTGTATCTTGTAGCCCTAGTTCGAAGTGTCACCAACCGCTTTCAATAATTAGACATTCCTTACTTGTTGTTCCTTGCCCTCGCCACCTTCCTACTTCTCTTTGGAAATGCAATTGGCAAGCTTTAATGCTAGCACTTCATTGGGCATGAACCTTAAACATGTCATTAATGACCGAAAGGGTATGTCATATACAAATTGACCACCAGACTCCCATTATATCCCCTCTTCCATGGTACACATTTTGCATTCAATTTATGAGACATACAATTTGACCCTCGGGAAGTCACGTCTCCTGGGGAGCCATTTTCACCCTAATTATTAAGCTTGTCCGACGGCTTTCCATACTTTCCCATTTCATGGAAACTCTTTCGCAGTTCCTCGAGTTGGCGGGTTCACGAAATATACAATTCTTAGGCATTGTTTACCGTTCCCAACCAAGGTTTAATGCTACTAGTTCATCATGCAACAATCGTACAGACCACCATTAAAAAGAAAAAGCGTCGACGAGACAGTGAAATTTAATTAAAGCTCAACTCCTCGAATTTAAATTAATTTATCTTCTCTTATTTTCTCTTTTCTGCTTAGAGACATGCAGAAAAGATCTTGCCACACAATGCAATATATATTATAAGTTTCAATATATTAGCGAAAATGAATCTGCCCAACCGTTTCTCTGTTCCATACTTGAGCCACTTTTTCGATTACGGGTTCCCAGATAGGCAAGCTCATGTTTTCACCTCCATTGTTCTGTGTCTTGCAAATATTACCCAGACTTCTGCGATATACAAATTGCCCTCTAGACTGTCCTATCATACCCTCTTCAGTGTTATGCGTATTTCACTCAAAAAATTCTGAGACATACAATTTGACCCTCGCGCCCTTGCCTCCAACAATTGTACCTTGAAACCCTATTTTGAAGCCTGTCCGACCGCTTTCGATAATTAGAAACTCCTTAACTGCTCTTTCCCATCCCTGCGACCTTCGTACTTCTTTCTTAATATGCAATTAGTAACCTTTCATGCCAACAACTCACCATGTAGGAACCGTCAACATTGTCATTAATGAGCGAAATGCTCAAGGAGATGTCCCATTAATACGCATTAAACCAAGATCTGCAAAGATTTATATTGTCCCTTCTGATTGTTCATCTCAGACATGGGTCGTCACGTTGGACCGTTCAAGAAATCTCCAATGCTTAATTTCCCATTGTCATATCCGCCATGTTCACACTTCTATGTGTGCAATTACTAGTCTTTAATGTTAACAACGCATCATGCAACAACCGTCGAAATTGTCATTAATGAGCAAAAGTCTCGAGGAGATCTTTGTTTCACACGCATTGGACCAAGATTTGTGCAACGTTATATTATCCCTTCCAACTCTTCATTTAAATCATCATCTGGAGAAAACAAACGTTCTTGTAAACTTATGGCAGCAAGTCGACAACAGTTTTGTGGAGATACAATGAATATCTTCGGACGTCAGGACCAAAAATTCCAATGGTCCAAGGCATACTCTTACTATTCATCCTGTTCCGCCCAGAACAAAGTGATTTGGACCTCTGGAATCGCTCGTGCAGGCTGCGTCCCTGAGGTTTTTGACTGTAAGGAGGTGGTCTCTTGGTGCGCCGAAAAATATATTTCAAGCCAAAGAATTATTCCACTGTGTGACCATCATCCTATTTCTTTGTCACCTCAGGTCTTCTGCAAGATGTTAAAATTATCAGAGCCAACATTGATTTTCAGAGGACAATAGTACAAGCAGTTCCTAGAAAAACATGATAACGGGTTGGACATCTTAGTCGAGTTCCTCTAGGACCCCACAACAGTTCCTGAAGATACCACAAAGTTGGAGGTAAGTTCCTTTAGAAATCCATTTCGAAAAATTGCTTGGTTGTTTACAAGAATAATAGGACAGGAATCCATGACAAGCATTTCCTGTATAGTTATTTATATTTTGTACTTCACAGTCAAGGGACAATTCATTTTCGATTGGGGGAAGCTAATTTCCATTGAAATCTATTCCCAGCTGTCACGATTCAAAGAATTGATTTTTTTTATATGTCATCCTACTTGATTTTCGCAATAGTGCATTGTTGTCCATTTCCAAATTTGTCTCTTTCCAAGAAAATAAACTATGGATTCGACCCAGTAACATTCTGGTACCAGGCCCTATGGAGGCACAGGGCCTCCCATTGTTTTTATGAAGTTTTTAATGACTTGGTCTCAGTTTTCAAAGATTTATTGTTAGGGAAGGATGCTCCCTGGATGTTTGTCCAGACAACCAAGTTTTTGAACAGGAAGGGGACACTTGAACAGAAGAAAAATCACAGTTACTAATGGTCTTTGGCTCCAAGGAAAATCCTGCTTTCCTTCCACGCCACATCATGAACAAGATGTTTGTTACAGAAATAGCAAGGCAATACAACCACTGGTTTCATTTTTTCCATGACAAGAAAAGAAAAGTGTTAATTCCTCTTCCCTTGAAAGTCGGGGACTTCGTGTGCAGAAACGTCAACAAGATTGACAAATTCGCATGCAATTTCAAGAACTTGAACCTAACATATGTTGAAAGGCTAAAAGGGTTCGACCCTAATGGGGTTTTTTGAGAACATTTACTAGCAGTTGGATTTAGCAGCTCTTTTATCCATAGACGCCTGACCAAAGACAGACACAGTGACGACAACAATCCTGCTTCTGGTGATTGTGACATAGAGACATTGCAAAGTGCAACTGAATTATATAGACAACAGGGAGACGTATCTAGTGAGAAGAGTGTCCAGTCCCCCACCAACACTCCCAAGAGCACGACATTACGGAGCATCGATTCAACAACCCAACCCAGTAAGAAAGCAACCCATAAATCTTCAAACGGAGGAGGACATAAGAACCCTCCTCGCACAAAAATTGATAGTTCTCACAAAGTTCCCCTAATGAAGAAGAGAAAAAACATTGTAGGAGAGGCAGACGAACCTGAAATTGAAAGTGAAAAGATGCAACTTGAAATTGAAACTAAGCACATGCACAAAGTTGGACCGTCCGCAGACGCGATGCACCATAGTTCCGCAATGGAAATAGATGAGACCGACATTTTTGATGAAGATGAATCCTTCATATTCCAGAGCGTTGTTTTTTATAGCCAATCTAAAAATATGGTTATTGAAAAGAGATATGTAACAAATAATGAAGGCGGATCTCGTACAAAGATTAACTTTAGGAAAATGCGGTCGTCCCAAATCTCCCTATTTCACCGCATAATTGATGATGCTCTTGATGATTCCATTGTAGGAATTGAAGCGAAGAATGCCAGACTGAAAGACCATGTCAAGGAATTTGAGGAGGCTTTCATTGCTACCCCAGAGTTTGCCAGTCCTTTAGAAAAAATTGTGCCTGCTACTCCTGTAGCCAAGTTAAAATTATCCTCCAGCCTCCTCGCATTGTGTAGATCCCTTGTAGAGAATAACATCAAGAAAATAATGCAGTCAGTTACTGAAGCCTGAGAAACATTGCAAAATATAGATTCCTTTTGAAATAGGGCAAATGATTTGCATAAACATTTGCAGACGAATTTAAAAAATGATCAACATTTCTATGAACAGATGCTGACCCCTTTTGCCAACCATGCCATCAACAACTCGGATCTGAAAAGAAGACAAGAGGATCTCCCCTCCCCAAAGTGGATCAAAAAATTAAAAGCATGCTGGCAAAAGAAAGTTAAGAACCTGCAGCTCATTGTCGAATCATGTGAACAATTCATATCAGAAAAAGAAGAATTATTCAGAAACCTGACGCAAATAGACTTAGTCGGAAGTACCAACGAGGTTCAAGACCCAAACTTAGTCCCCAAATCCTTGTCAATGACCAAAGAAGCCTTCTATGAACAACTTGATATTTTAAAGGGGTTGTCTTTAGAAAAGTTTTACGACATCCTTGAATATCGTGTAGATGAGCTCGAGAACTAGCTACTAGACTATGCGGCACACAATTGAGAAATTGAACAGGCTCTGCATAGTATTTCTATGAATCTAAGGAAATTAGAAAACGATCTTTTCGACATAGAAATCCGCGATGAAATCAACGTGGCCCCCATGAGAAGCTACATTGAAGAATGGTTCTAATGGATAATGGACAACCTCATCGAGGAACAACAACAATCGGTTGGCATGATTCTAGTGACCGTGGACGACAACAACAAAAACACATCTGCTTCATAGTAAGTCTATACTGATGTCATCTTGTTTTTTTTATCAATCCAGTTATTCTACCTCTTTAAATAGAAATCTCTAACCAAAGGCTCATAACTTCCAATTTCTTCTTTTCAGGTCTTCCTCTCTACCATCGCATAGTTCTTCTTTCTACAATTCTAATTCTTGTACTTATTTCTTTTTATGGTCAACGGGAGCCCCAATCCCAGTCTATATGACAAACACATTTAAATTTCCAGAAATATGGAACAAATTCCAAAAATATGTAACAAACATTATTAATGTTTGATAAATTTCAAAGAAAACTATGTTGGATATCAGGAAATTGTGTTTGTTATATTTGAATGTTTAATGTGTGTGTTTCCTGGTCTTTTTTCATATTTGATAAATTTCAAGGAAAACTAATTCGTAAATGCTAAAAAAATAAATTCCTTCAATTATGCTGGGTTTATTATATTTGTCATCCTCTGCATGGATACCACATGTACTTCAATGTGCATTTATTCTCATTCCAACCTGGCAGGGACTACGCTGTCATGCAACACTTGTTAAGGATCGTAACAATTTCAACATTTTTTATAAAAAAAAATATTCCATTTGGAAGAATGTAATTTAAAATATATTTAAGTAAAGTATAAAAGTAAACTTTGTAATTATTTTTTTATCCATCAAATTGTAGTGATTGATGTAAATTTATTTTAACTTCTAATTTATTAAACATAAAAACAAAAATGGAAATGTCTTATGCTAAAAAAAAATTCAAAATTAAAATAAATGTAGGTTAATATGTTTATATATAGATATAGATATAAATATATTAATGCTTGGTATGTGCTTTTTATTTTATATATGTTTTTTTAGCAAAAATTGCTTGAAAGTTTTATTCTTTTAATAATTAATATAATTTGTTGTCTAAAGGGGTTGGATCCAATCGTGGAACATGAAGAGTTTTTAGCTGTTGGGAAAGGTTAGGTTCAATTCCCATGAGGACCTAGCCCTAAGCTATAGGAGGTAATCAACGAGTGTGGTTGCACTCATAGATATATATTAAATGATATCGTGACCATGCACATTCAATTTATAGGCCCCTAGGTATAAAACAATCAATGATGAAGTTACCTTATGTGCCCCACTAGTTGTGCCCCACTAATTGCTAATTCCACGCCTAAAAAAAATCAATATAATTTGCTTGTTATAATATTATTTATATTTATACATAAAAATTTATGAATAATTATTAATTAGTACACAATAAATTTATTATTACTTTAATTTTAATCTGTATAAATATTATATTTAGTCTAATAAGATAATTGTTATAATCTCTTTAATACTAGGTATAGAATATATATAGCTTCTCTTAATACAATCACAGTTTTAATTTTCTTCATTATCTCAACTTTAATTACTTAATTTTTTTTATAAAACAAAATATTAAGTATTTAACAAATTGGTAAAGCTATAAATGAATCAACTAAACTCTCATTGATATGAGCAACAACCAACTAAAAAATTACCTTAAAACTTTACATACGAGAGTGACATACTTTCGAGAGTGACATACTTTCCATAGGTATTAATGAGAATTATTAAATTTATATATTATTATTGGTAGAGCACATGACATTGACCTATTGGTTGTGGTTCGATCCCCAGGGTGGATATATACTTCATTTGTTTTTCTCCTCTATCTTGTTTCTGTCATTTGGGTTGGAATTGAGCATTTCGTTTACTTTTTACTTCTTTAAATATCGGAATGATCAGTAAAAATCTTTATAAACTTATAGAAAGTACTTGTAGTTGCTTGGGATTCAAGCGCACTGCCACAATGTGAAATTCTCACCGCTATCTAGACTCTAGAGCCAAAAAAGTTGTTAATAGTATCATATGGGTGTGGTTACCAATAGCAAGATGTATGAGATAGAAAATAAAAATATCTAAGAAATGTATACAACAATTGATGCACAATTAGCTTTAATGGAACATAATGGTTAGAGTGAAAATGACCTCAATGAATGAGACTTTTATAAAGAATAAGTAGTATGTGTGGTTTTATAATGATTTGTATCATGCAAAAACTTTAGAATTAGTGATTTAAAGTATTTATGTATTAATATTTGTTAATTAATGAAGGTTAATTTTTTTTTTACAGAAAATTTCTCTTTATATTCAATAAAAATATAAAAGTGTACATAACCAGTGTTTTACACCAAATGAAAGATAATTGTCATGTGAAAATTCAAAAAAAGAAATATGTAAACAGTATCATACTGTCTAATATCCGACCTTACATAATACTATCCAGTTGTGCCATAGAGATCCCCATATTACAAAACATTCTCAAAATACTACACCGCCATTACACAATGGAGTGAAAGCACTCAAGACTTAAAAACTTAAGTGCAAGGTTGGGCCCCCATGCCCTTCTTCACATAAGTAGTAAGTTGTGGATCCTGGAAGCTTCATAAGCGCTCACTTAGAAAGGTGATTCGCCTCTTGATAGTCTTCCTTGTAATCATGGTCAAAAGAGATGTCCCCAAACTGATTAATAAGGCCTGAAATTCTTTCCTTTCAGTTCTCCAAGGTGACCACCTGTAGCAATCCCTTTCCTTTTAGCCAATCAATGACACTTTTATATTCACCAAGGTCTTGGATCTCATATATATATAGGCGAGAGGATAAAGTTAATAACACCCACACCCCCATTAGTGCAGCTCTAGTGCTAGATCCACCTACACTGTTTATCATCCATTTGTGAAAGATGTGTTCCTTTATCATAATTATTCCACCTGATCCACTGTAAATACCGATCTGTTGTGAAGCCCCATCAAACCATCCTATGAACATATAACCTATCCACACAACTTTAAGAACTCTCAGGGTATGAAAACGTATGTGTATCTTAAAGGCATCCAGAGCAACCAGAGCTAAGTGAAATACTCTTTGATAAGACACAATACGAGATTCTAAAATGTTTGGGTTCCTTTCTAGCCATATGTACCAGCAGATGTATACTGGTAGAGTTGGGGTCGAGCCGTTCTGAGTAAACCAGCAATTCAAACAATCCAGAAAGGAGGACCCGCGCCACCCATAGGAGGAAGGATGTGTCTCATTTAAAACTTTCCAAACCCGAGAGGTGAAGGAGCAGTGAGCAAAAATGTGATATGCCGACTCACCTGAAAGCACACATAATTGACATATGCTAGGTCCCACATTTCCTCTATGTTGTGGATAAACCCAAGTAAGGACTTTGGATTCTGCCACTAACCAGAAAATAAATTTAGTTTTAGAGGGCATTGCCAAGACCACACTTGTCTCCACCACCCACCAGTTCTGACTGACCACCGCAAAGTCATTAAGGTGATATATACGATCTTAGTTGATATCTTCCCAAAGGGATCTCCACTCGTCCAGATCAACGCATCTGGCCTATACCATAACTGCACCCCCGACTCGATCAATGCACTCTTGTATCCTTCCCATTCGGTTGCCAAGACACCCAATAGATTTAGATCACCAATGTCATACCACGCAGGACATATAGTACCAGGGCGCAAATCTTTGCCAGCTTGAGAGAGGTAGTGTACACTGATTTGTTTTTGCATCTATAATAGCTCAGTTGATAAGAATGCTTTGATGCCCTTTCCAAGAATCCGGTCCTTTCAAATAATAATGGAATGTACTGACCCCAAAATCCAAGAGATCCAAAGAAGTAGCAATGGGAAAGACTTCTAAAGAGTTCCCAACTCTTGACTGTCCGCACTTTGTGCCTTCCGTAGGAGTAACTAAGCCAGATTATCTTCAATTGTTTCCAAAGAAAGCATTTCTTGTAATCTCTATTCTATAGACCGAGTCTTTTCAAGTTCTTTAAAAGTTTTTAGTGGCCAAACTATAAGGGCTAGTGCCCCCTCATCCCTTTCGGCCTATAACGGAACCCATACCTCTTTCACCAAAGCAATTAAAGAGTCATCACGCAACCAATTGTGATTGAAATTAAATGGGTGTGCAATAGTAGGAAAACCCTTGCCCATTTGTAATAAAATGGGAGCATGATCAGATATGTAGGGGAAATCCACCAACGTCCTAAAGCGATCAAAGGTTGCAATAAGGTCCACATAAGCTAAAATTCTATCAAGCCTTTTTACAGTTTCTTCCACCCCAGATCTACTATTTCTCCAAGTAGGAGTAATCTTTGATGACTTAAAGTCTATCAGGTGGTTTCTAATGAACAAATATTTGAAGAATAGCGCTAGTGGATCAAGTGAGGTTGTCACTCCCCAAATTACGGTTGCAGAAGTAGTAAGAATTAAAACCCTTTCGATGACAAAATCTCCTATCGCTAGAAGAGTCGAGCCATCCACCTTTTCCGAAATAAGCTTTCTCTCGAGACAAGGTCCATACACCAATAGAAAAAAGATCCTTCGATAATCAGAAACATAGATCCCTATTAACAAGATACCAACACAAACTAAGAAAGGTGTTAAAACAAAAAACTTTGGATCCCAAGCCACAAGTAGTCCGCCAGACTTCCGGAAATCATTAACAACACAAACCAACCAGTCTAGTTTTAATGAAGTCACAAATAAATGAACCTTTTCCTCGGAGACGAAGGTCTCTAGAAATAAGATAAAGTCATGCTAAGTTTTTGAGAAAACTCTTCTTATGGAGGCCTTTTTCAGGAGTCCCCCAACCCCTCTAATGTTCAAGAAGAGGAGGATCATGATTTTTCTTGTGCAAGGGATTTCATGCCTCTAAGCACCCTTTGATCTAAAGATGAATCCAATAGTTGAGCTGAAAACGACAAGTTGGTTCCTAGTCTCTTATGGGTGCTCCTGGTTTTATCGAGGATAGCTCCAGCCCAAGGCCACGAGACCAGGCATAATCCACCCCGATGGTATCCCCATAACTAGTAGAATCCCCAAGAGCACCCCTAGTCTTAGAAACCTCATGAACTTTGTTACCCAGGTAAGTCTGTAGTGGAATAGGATCAGTGATCTCCCTAACAGGAGAGATCAGAGTATTAATCATGTTATCCAAAACTGGGTCGCTGACTATGTCCCCTGAAGATCGTTGTCCTGAACCGCAATCATCAACAGAAGTAATAGTTGGGGGACAAACCGACAAATGCTCAGAGGTGTACACAGGCTTGGGTTTGGGTTCCACAGAAGTCATTGGCCAGGATGGTAGCGGATCGTTAGGTACAAAGTATGGCTCCAAGTGATGGCTTGCCTACAGTAACCATATGGACGAGTGTGAGCTATCCAGTTGATCCCCCAGTGACCGTTGTTCCAGATAGTAAGCATCCACATAGGTTTTAGTCGAAAGAAAAGTAGAAAAAGGCTTGGTAAAATTTACAGGCTTGTGGAGAGGTTCCACAGTAGCCATAGACCGGGCTGGTAACAGAATGATAGAAGAAGGGGGATTCTCCAAAAGTGGACTTGAATGAGATAACCTGACCGACGAGTGAGAGCTATCTAGTTGGTCCCTTTCCCAGGAAGTTAGAGAAAAATAAAGAGATGGACTCAGGTACTTGACCTTACCTATAAAGGTGGCGGGCGAGCTCCCCACATCCTCCTCACTCAATGTAGCATAGTCCCGCACATCCTGTGGTTCCTCCAAATCCATGTAATGGTCCTTGAGCGACTCTTCCCAATCCTCCTTAAGTTTCGGTGGTCCTTGTGCCGAGTGACAATCTTTGTGAAGATGTCCAATACTTCTACAAAGAGAGCAATGAAAAGGTACCCCTAGGTAGTCCAGTTGTTGAACAAAGAGATGTCCTCGCCAGTCAATCTCCAAGGATTCAAGCAACCCCGCGTGCATGTCGACCTCAAAAAGTAGTATGGCCATGCACTTATCAGTAGAACTAAGGGCTTCTTTGTCCACCTTGATGAAGCAGCCCAAAACATTTCCAATTTCCATAAGAGCCCTGGAGTTCCATAGTTGTAAAGGGAGCCATAGAAGGAGCACCCATAGATGGAGAAAACTAAAATACTTGGAGTTAGGATCAAAGTGGATGCGCCACCTTTTGAGCATTAAGCTCCCTCCCTCGTAGCCCCAAAACTGCCCAAGAATGAGTTCAGTGTCCTCGGGGGTTTTAAAGACGAACCCCAACCAACCTCTAGGCAAGTACCAAACCTCCGAAAAATATCCTAGGACTAGTTCCCAGGTTTTCTCCATCCAAACAACTAGAGAGCTCTTACAACGTGACCGATAGGCATACCTCCCCATGAGTGCACACATGGAAATATTGCAGGAGTCTTCCAAGCCAACATCAACACCCATAACCATCATCCTCTTTGTTTTCTTCAGCTTCCACACCTTTGTTGTATGTTTCACCGACCCCCTTTTAGTAATACTACGACCTCCCGTAGCCACTGCGGGTCTGCCAACTGGAGGAAATGTAGAGCTAGTAAACTTTGTTTCCCCTATAGCATAATGTGCACCCAACCCGCCAGACTTACGGGTGATACCACTCCCCTCAACACTACCCAGAACTATTGGCGAAGAGCTCTGTGTAGGAAGAGTAGTGCAAGGGTTCTGAAATTCAATCTTATTTCCATCAAGTAGACTGGATGTCGAAACCGATGCATTAACATTTAAGAAAGTATTTAAGTTGTTGCAGCCCGTAACTTTCTTACTCAGCTCATCCACCGATGTGAAAATCCCTTCCTTCTCCCATAACTCCTTGTCAGCTGCACCCATGAGTGCGCTGACCTCGAAGTCCATGCCAAAACCGCCCCCAAGCACTCGACGGGATGCCACCTCAGCTCTCTAGTCCTATCATGGCAGTGTAAACAATTGGAGGGATTTAAGGTTCGTTAATGCAGGAGAGGACAAGCTGGGGGGTAATCAATGAGCCCTGTCCAATCTTGGTTACTCCCCCTGAGAGTATAAAAAACTCAACCTCCACCTATGGACTTAAAGGAGCGTTTATGTCATCTTACATCAATGATCGACAGGCTCAACTGAAACTATGTCAGGTAGCCCACCCTAATAGCCTTAAGGAATGAAAATCATAGTAAAAGGATACACGCCAGAGTTGTGAGATATGGCCCCAGCCAGAAACCCACCATTAAACCTGCAACTTCCCTTACACTATGAGCGAGAATCTCCAACTCAACTAATGAAGGTCAATTGATCTCTTCTATCTTGGCTTGAGACATGAGTCATGATAGTTACATAGTAATCTAGTTATAATGTTTTCATCTAATGTAAAAAAAGTCAATAGAGGTTATTGGCTTATCGTTTTCATTTGTACATGTGGATCATATATGTTCACATTTGTGGTGTCAATGATCATCCTTATTGCGCTCTACTTTAAATATTAATAAAAATGTATCATTCTTCAATGCAATCACTACTCTTTTGTTTTTAATGCGATGACTAACCAATGTATGTCACATTAATATGCAACCTCACACATACTTTAATGTTTTCATTAGTGATATAAAAACTGATATTAACACTATTTGAATATGATAGCATACTTTAAGAATCCAATATCCATACTTTTAGATCTACATACTTTTTAACATTTTGAAAATTCAATTTCATACTTTTATATTCAATATTCACACATTTGAACACCGATATTCATATTCTCAATTTTGATATTCACAAATTTGATATTTTGAGTTAAAAATCTAAATTTAATAAAATGGATGTTATCTCAACAATGATCTAAATTGTTAGAATACTTTTCCTTTATCACTATGGAAGTATGCAAAATATAACATACATAATTAAACATGCTACATATATTAGAATTTACAATTATTATTCTACTTAATTTAGATGGTTATTTAATTAGTATAAAATTATTTTTTCCATCGACTAATTTATAGTTTCTTGTATTTGCTTTCTAAGAAAAGGAAAGAAACTTTGTTTTCGAAGAATGGGGATCCATGTTCACTTTGAATTATATGATTCCATTGGTATCCTTAAATACCCCTTCATGATTGTATAAAGCTAGTTTCAATGGAATTGGTAGTTAGAATCAAAAGTTTTGGACTCATATCGATCACTAAGAATTCATTTTTTTTTTATTCTAATCATGAATCCTATCAAAAGTTTTGGATTCACAACCATCACTAAGAATTCATTTTTTGAATTTGATTTTAATTATGAAATCAATCTTCAAATCACTAAAAACTTATTTTTTAAAATTGATTTTAATTATGAAATTAATCTTTAATATTGTAATTTCTTTAACAAATCATTATTTATAATAAAGTTACTAATTTGTTTTTTTAAAAGTCACATTTTTATTTTTATTTCAAAATGTGGTGCTACTGGTAGCACCCTTTTTTCCAGAGGTGATTAAAATTATGAGTTGTTTAAAATCACACCCTTGATATTGCAGACATTGTGGACATAACCCTGAAATTGACCCTTGAATCACAAAGTGATGTTACTAGTGGTACCACTTTTTTTTGGAGTTAAAACGATGACCTAATTGAAACTATGGATTTGACCACTTACACCATTGCAAATTGTTAAAAATAGTTCAGAAACTCACTATATCATACTCAGATTTCAACCTCCAATTAAGTCTCAACAATCAAGCATGAAAACCCAATACTAACTGCACTTAATGAGCATAAACACTAAATAATATAGATCTAGAACTAAATCAGCAGTGGAGTCATACACTAACAGTAGACAAAATACACTTTAGGCATCATAAAAAATCTGGGCAAAACCCCAAGAAGAATAACACAGGAAAAGAGCGACAAGTTAAGGAGATTTCTTTATTAAGTTCTAGAGAAAGATATTAAGATAACAACAACCATTTACAACAAGAATATAGCAGAACCAAACTCATAAAATGTGCCTCTTCTACACTTAGAAAATTGTGCCAAAGAATCTAGAAATCCATGCCAAGTCTCTGCCTATGAAACTGCATTAAATTTCTGTTATAATGCCGAAAAGTACATCCTGGACTTCAACATTATCTTTCTTGAACATAGTGCACAATTTTCTGTACCAACAGTAAATGAAAACACAGATTTTAAACCAACATTTTTCTTTGAAATCAGAGCCACGATTTCATTGCATACCTCAGCGGTACAATCTAGCAAATCCATACAATACAGATTCCTTTAGCTAATGTACGGTCATGTTCAATATCAACTGCAAATGTCTTGGGATGTGTGCCCACTTCCTCTCCTGAAATATGTGCCTCCCCTGCCTATTGTTCTTCTCCTTTCTCCACACTCGAAGATCTCTTGGGATGTGTGACCCTTCACCTCCCACTACTCTCTCCTCAAAGTGTGTGCCCCCCTTTTCCACTATTGATGTCTTTATGCAATTTAGAAATGTAACTGCCCTAACCCTTGGTCTTCCAATGAGATTGACGGTCAAGATTAGATATTGCCCTCATGAGATCAACGATCATGACTTAATCATTCATTGAG
>ML788547.1:146165-180929 GCA_009831015.1 Picea engelmannii | reverse complement strand
AAAATGTAGAAACATGGGCTAATCTTACTAGTCCTTAATATGCAAAATGTAAAATGTTTGGCCATAGTTTTGTAAAAATATTCAAATTTCTAAGGATTTAATATAGCTTCTATCAAATATTGACAATTTTTAAGGTAAACTAATTTTATTCTATGGAATTAGGGTGAATCGATTTTAGAAAAAACAGAAATTAGTGAATCATTTTTTGGGAAAAACTATGGAAAATTAGCCCATTTGCGAAATTTAGCCCCTAAAATCATCTATGGAACTGACAATGGCGGTGAATTATGTGGAAAATAATTTGATCAATTTTGTAAGCAGTGTGGCATAGCACGCAAAAATACCACATCATATACCCCACATCAAAATGGAGTTGCCGAGAGAATGAACAAAATGTTGATGGATAAGGCAAAGGGCATGCTTAGTGGTGCTAGGATCGCACAAGAATTATGGGCGGAGGCAGTCGACACTGCAAGATATCTAGTGAATATGTCTCCTTCGTTGACACTAGTAGACATGACTCCAAATGAGGTATGGTCTGGTAAGAAGCCTTTGGTGGCACATCTCAAAGTATTTGGCTGTGATGCATTTCTGCATGTTCCCAAGGAAAAGAGGAGCAAGTTGAACAAGAAGGCAATCAATTGTATTTTCATTGGATATAAAGAAGGAATGAAAGGATATAAGCTCTAGGATCCTGCATCAAGGAGAATAGTGTACAATTGAGATGTGATATTCAGAGAAGTCAGAGGTAAGTCGGAGCATGAGGAAGCTGTTTAGATTGAGAATAATATTGATACAGTGCGGTTTGAATTGAGGAATGAAGAAGATGATTCAGATGAGTTGACTGAATATAAGGAAGAGGTGGAACAACTGACTCCGGTGGTAAGGAGGTCAGAAAGAATAATAAAACCAGTCTAAAGGTATAGTCTGCCTGACTTCCGTTCCACATTTGTGCTAACTGCCTTCGACGATGAGCCCAAGTCGATTGATGAGGAAGTCGACTCAGCAGAGGGTAAACTCTGGAAGGACGCCATGCCGAAGAGATGAAATCCTTGCACAAGAATGAGACATGGGGTTTATTCAAGTTACCTAGTGGAAGAAAGCCCATCGATAGCAAGTGGGTATTCAAGAATGATCCAGATTATTTTTGGCACGAAATGAGAGCGAAGATATAATAAATAAATGTACAAAGATATCTCATATATCCAATAATATAACAGAAATATATCAGAGATGAAACCATAAACACAAAGATATAGTAATACTCAATTTATATTAATGAGCGAAATGTACAAAACTGTAGAAATACAGAGTGAAAGACTCGCTAGAATGGTGGCAGCTTATCTCTGAGAAGAGATATGACGAATACTCACATTTTCAAGAAGATGATTGTTATAATGAGGCTCCAAAGACATTTTTAACATAAATAAATATCCAAAACCTTAACCTCGGAAGATGAAAATCCAACAGTTTTGTGGACCATGTATTGGGTATTTTGATGTATCAACTTCCCAGGGAATAACTTTGGTGTACGATCTCCATTTGGGGAGCTCGATAGTTCGTTGGAAAGGTATCGTTGAGGAGATTCATTTTTGGGGCTCAATAATGTCATTCAGCTATCATTGAGGTGGTCAATCCCAAAAAAACTTCATTTAGGCCTTCAAAATGGCCCTGAAAGTTTAGGAACCGAAAAACTGTTAAAAATAGTAAATTGCCAGAACACTGTTTTGAGCCAGTTGGAATAGTTGGGTGGCCACCGATATCCACTTAGATCAATCCTCTCTCCTTAGGAAGAAATGGTATCCATTCCATTGAGTTCCCAAGGGAGAGGGAAAAACGTTTGCTGAATCTGCATCTTGATGAGTTGCTTTCCTTGCTAGAGAAGTTGCGTTGCTTATCTTGTTGAAAGTTGTCACAAACATGTTGTTGGTAGGGTTGACTTTGTTCAACTAGTTAGGCTACATGAGATGACTGTGTTCAGAAGGAATATTTTCACTTTGTTGCAATGTTGTCGACCTACTTCTGTTTGATAGAAGGTGCTTGGGCCGAGGCTGCAGTGGTTGCAGTGTCATTTTGTTCACCTTTTTAATAGATTGTGAAGAAGCTGAATTTTGTAGTATGAGATACTACCTTGCGACACTTTTTAGGTGGGACAATAGTTGTAACTACCTATGGTATCCTGTAGAGATGACCCCCCAAAGTAACAATGACACTACGGGGTCGAGACTCATAAATAACATGGCACTTCCACATATATATGGTTGGCCCAACAAAACATAACAAACATCCAGTGGGGAAACATTACATAATACCTCATCCTTGAAGGGATAGATGTTGTATGAAAATCGAAACTGTTGGCTGAAACAGAGGTCTCGTCCCTGATGAAGCCACCCGATGTTGTATGGTTGCGAGTGTGGTGTTGTCGACAATCCCAATTGTTTGACGACCTCTAATGAGATGAGGTTCTTCTGGCTTCTGTTATCAACAATGAAATGCAATGGAGTCCCCTTCACCCACATCTATGAATGAAAAAGGTGCTCCCCCTCTTCAGGGTCTGCTGGTTCTTTTGGTTGAATTGTTGTGGTCGCGACAATAGCAGTGGGGTTGACGTCGATGATTTTTCATCTCCCATTATTTTTTGAATCGGATTCTGAATCTGGGTTCAGATCTTTTTCTTTGAGATCGACCACCAATGATTGTTTTGAGAGACATTCATTGGTCTTATGCTAGGGGAGTTTTTGGAAATCACGCCACTTTCTAGTGTCCTTATTCATCTTTCTATTACCCTTATTTTCCTGTGGCTTGGACTGGTTTTCTGAAGGCTATTTGTTAGGGTTGTCTTTACCATACTTTGGTTGTTGCGAATTTGTAGACCCGAACTCCTGCTTGTACTAGTTCCTAAATTTATACTCTATTTCAATAGTATATCGATAAGTAGCACCCAATGATAAGATGTCCAAAAAACCATTTCAGTTTGGATGTATCTGTGTAGAGCCCCATGGTATTTCAGAACCAGATGTCTCTCAGAGTCTTTGATACCCAACTTGGTGCGTAAGGTATTGGTGAACTCCAGTACTGCTTGGCCCCTCTCTTGCCGCAGTGTGGTCCATCTCATGTGTTGGTCTTCATAGTTTCCAACAGGGTAATATTGTTCCTTGATCGCATCCACAAAAAAATCCCAAGTGGGCTCGACCCCATATATTCTAGAATCCTCTTTGGAAATTTTCTCCCAGTAATTTTCCCACCAATGTTTGACATGGGGGAGAGCTTTAAGGAGTGTGAAGGTGATATTTTCCCTGTTGGAAAAATAGTGAACAAAGAAATAACCTTCTAGCAAATTTAACCATTTTTTTAGGGCATCTACATCTATCTGTCATTCAAATATGGGAATATCAAAATTAACTTGTACCTTGAAAGGAGAGGTGCCTCCAAAGTGTCCGCTTGGTGAAGACGCACCGGTTGTTATCGTCAGACGTTGAAGGATGTGGGAAAAATTCTCCATCATTTCGTCCCTCTTTCATGTGAGAGCTTGCTCAAGCAACATATTAATAGAATCGTCTTCTTTGTCATTTTTCTTTTATTCCACCATGGAGGGTTTCTTGGGCATGTGAGAGTGATTTTCCTCAAGAGATACAAGCTCGAGACCCAACTTGCTATACTTGGACCTCGTCGGGGGCATGCACTGAAAAAAAATCGATCAAGAGCAGCCTGCTCTGATACCACTGATCAAGATTATTTTCAGCACGAGATGAGAGCGGAGATATAATAAATAAATGTACAAAGATATCTCAGATATCCAATAATATAACAGAAATATATCAAAGATGCAACCATAAACACATAGATATATTACTACACAATTTCTATTAATGAGCGAAATGTACAAAACTGTAGAAATACATAGTGAAAGACTGGCTAGAATGGTGGCAGCTTATCTCTGAGAAGAGATGTGATGGCTACTCACATTTCACAAGAAGATGATTGTTACAATGAGGCTCCAAATACGTTTTTAACATAAAGAAATATCCAAAACATTAACCCCGGAAGATGAAAAGCCAACAGTTTTGTGGACCTCGTATTCAGTAGTTTGGTGTATCAACTTCCCAGGGGCGTAACTTTGGTGTACAATCTCTGTTTGAGGCGCATGGTAGCTTGTTGGAAAGGTATAGTTGAGGAGATTCATTTTGGGGGCTCAATAAAATCCTGTGACGATAGTTGAGGTGCTCGATCCGGAAAAAACTTCATTTAGGCCCTCAAAATGGCTTCATAAGTTTAGGAACCGAAAAACTGTCAGAAGAATGTTTTGAGCTAGCTGGAATAGGTGGGTGGCCACCGATATCCACCTAGATAAAAGAAGAAGATGAATGTCACAGGAAAAGTTGAGAATTTCAAAGCTCAAATGGTAGTGACAGGTTATTCCCAAGTCGAGGGAGCCGACTTCAATGAGATTTCCTCTGTTGCAAAACTAACTTCCAATAGAGTACTAATATCTCTGGATGCAACATTTGATCTGGAGATAGAAAAAATGGATGTGAAGACTATGTTCCTACATGGGGACCTGGAAGAAGAAATCTACATGAAACAACCTGGAGGATTTGTAGTAAAGGGAAAGCAAGGGTTGGTGTGCAAACTAAAAGTATCCCTTTATGGTATAAAGAAATCACCAAGGATGTGGTACCAAAAATTTGACACATACATCCTTAGTTTGGGATTTGTGAGAAACAAAGTTGATCACTGCATATATTCTAAGGAAGATGGTGGGAATTTCATATATGTAGCTTTGTATGTCGATGACATGTTGTTGATTGGAAACAACGTGGACGCAATAAAGGAGGTGAAGAAGCAACTATCCTCCAAGTCCGACATGAAGGATCTTGGTGCACCTAACTTCTTTCTGAGAATGGAGATTAAGAGAGATCGAGCCGCTAGAAAGATTTGGTTGAATCAGACGAAGTATATTGAAATAGTTCTGAAACGGTTCAACATGTAGGATTGCAAACCGATGAAGGTGCCAAGTCCTATGGGAGCAAGGCTTATTGTTGAGCAGTGCCCAAATACACAGGAATAAATAGAGGACATGGCACATGTTCCCTATGCAAGTGATGTTGTTAGTATAATGTATGCGATGGTCTGCACTCGACCAGACATTTCCCATGCAGTTGGAGTGTTGAGCAGGTACATGTCGACCCATGGAAAGGAGCATTGGACATCTGACAAGAGAGTATTTAGGTATTTGTGTGGAAAAAATGACTTTGCTATATGCTACCAAGGAAGACCTCGAGGTGATAATGGTAAATTATATGTACATGGCTTTGTCGACGTCGACTGGGCTGGAGATCTAGATCGATGGAGGTCGACCAACATATATGTCTTCAAAATTTTTAGTGGAGCAATAAGTTGGATGAGTAAGTGATTGGCAGTGGTAGCCTTGTTAACAACAGAAGCTGAATACATGGTGACCACTCATGGAAGCAAAGAAGTGGTATGGATGCAAAGGTTGTGTTCAGTAATCGGGTTTGAGTAGAGAGATATGAAGGTGAGTTGCAACAATCAAAGAACAATATTTCTTGCAAAGAACCCTGTTTATCATTCATAGACTAAGCACATTGATGTACAATACCATTTCATAAGAGATATGGTGGAAAGTAACAAGGTGATACTGGAGAAAGCAAAGATGTTGGAAAACATAACATAATCGTTGAACAAGTTTTTGAGTGTTGTAAATTTCTCTTGGTGTAGAGAACCAATGGGCATTGTCTCCCTGGGTCAGTGAACAAAAGTTTAGGAATCTCTGATTTCAACAAAGAAGACAACAAGTGGGAGAATGTTGGGTTGTTATATTCTTTGCAGTGAAAGTTTAGTCAAGGTGAATCGACTGACAATCGAAGGTCGAAGTGGATCGACAACAAGTTGAAGGTCGAGGGATTCAACCAGGTAAAGTTGAAGTCGAAGATATTGATGACAAGTCAACCAACAAGAGGTCGAAGTGCGGGCGTGAGATGACCAACTAAAGACCGAATGAAGGTCGACCGATAGTCAACTGGTAATCCGACTTGGAGTCAACTGTAACATAATCTTGAGATTTCTGGTATTTGTAGCCAATGATATGCATGGATCTGTAACCGTTTTTGGGTGCCAATCTTTAGGGTTTTTCCTGTTGTAAGGCTGTAAAGGCTAATGCATGTGTAAATCGTAGGTTGTTAGTCATGTATATGTAAGACATATTGGCTGCAGGGTTGTTCTTGCGCAAGAAAGAGGGTATGATGTTGATTGCGTCTTAGGTGTAGACCAAGGTTAGACACATAATCTTTTATTCAGATTGAATAAGACAACAAGAGAAAAGAATGCTCAAGGAATGTTGGTTTTCCTGGTTAAGGGTTTCCAAGGTAAAATATAGATGTACTATGTGATTGCTTTTTCATTTACGTTCTTGATTAAATTCTTCTTCTCTTCTGCTAGGTTTAGTGTGGAAGTGTCTCTCATTTCTTGACACAGCTAAGTTGACCAGGTTTGGGAACAAAAACCAAGGAGGGTTTCTATGGTGAATTTGTATTAATGACACACTGATATTTTGTAGCTTCGATCATGTATTCTCACATGGCCTCGGTGTTGAGCATGTGAGAATCCTCGTTGACATTCCACTGTACTTTCGTTGGGGTGAAAACCCCCTTGTATTGGAGCTAGGGGATCTATGGGTTTGGTGATGGCCTTTGTGGGCTTGTGTTGGGGCTTCACACCCATAAGAAGGATTAAAATATTCTAATTTAATGTTGAGTTTGTGAAGGGGATTTTACTCAACATTAGAAGTGTATAAAAGGACATAAGGTCATTGTGACATTTCATTTTATTGTGTGGAGTCTTGGTGATTTCAGTCCAGTGGTTTGGTAACCTTAGTCCATCCATGGAGGAGGCCATGTTGGCCTTAGATCTGTTGTATTTGTGATTTTTTCGGGCACGTATCAAAGGAGGAGGGTTGAGTAGTCTAGCAAAAGCTCATTACCCTAGCCACATGCCTGTTGGGGCAACTTCTGAGTGGCTAGAAACTAAGGAGAAGACCACCACTGAGGTGAGGAGGCTTGGCCTTGTGGAGCAATGGATTTGCGACCTAGTAGAGGCTAGCCATAGTCCTGTGGGGCAGTCCTTGAGGGAAACCACAATGCTCTAGTAGTTCGGCCTAGTGGAAAAAGGCAACTACAACAATTGGGAGCCTCACCCAACAAAGAGTAGAGGTATATGGGGTTGTTTTGAGGGGATTCAAGGGTGCTGGACAATGAAGAAGAGTAGTAGTAGAGTGTTGGGTTTTCTCAGAAGTCTAGGTCAACAAGAAAGGAATTTCTGGACAAGTTTTTGTGGATGCAACAACAATGAGAGAAGGGGTTGTTACAACACTAACAATCAACAAACTTTTAGGGTTGTAACAAAAGTCTTTAGGGGCAGACTTGGAAAACCATTAGGGATGTAACAACCAGGTCAATAGAAGACATTGAGGATAGACCTGGAGCAGACTTTGGATATCCCTTGAGGGAAGTTTTTGGACCAAAAAGGAGGGATGATTTAACAACAATCTTAGGACACTTCTGGGAAAATTTTTGAGGGTCGTTATATGAGGGCCTTAGATATGATGTATTTGTGATTTTTTTGGGCAAGTATCAAAGGAGGAGGAGGGTTGAGTAGTCTAACATATCCTCATTACCCCAGCCATAGGCCTGTTGTGGAAACTTCTGAGTGGCTGACAACTAAGGAGAAGAATAAAATCGTGTGTACTTGTGTATGATCTAATTGCTATTTTTATCTTCCGATGTGCTAAGGTGTTAGGCATCTCAATGCTTTTATGTTTACAATTCAAATTGTGTTAATTTTTGTATATTGTTGAGAACCTAGAGCAGACATGAGGTGTGTTTGCACCGAGTCTAGGTGCACTTCCAAATCTAACCCTCCTTGGTTTCTTTTCCCTCCGAGTCTAGGCATAGAAACCAAGAAGGGTTTCTATGGTAGAATGCTAGAGGAGAATATGGATAAAACTGAAGAGGCTCATAGGAGAAAATCTCTTCAACAACAATGGAAGGAGAAAGAGTGTTATTGTGAACTAGAAGTTTTACAATTCCAGTAAGAAAAGGCCATGATGTGTAAAAAACAACAACAACAACAAGAAGAACATTTGAAACTAAGGATGCTCTTAGGGAAGAACACTTTTTGTCCAAAATTTTCTATGTCTTTTTCTTCATGGTGAATGTTTTTTTAGAAATTTCTTGCAATATCATGGAATACACTATGCATTTTTCAACTTCACCATTGATATCCAAATGATGAAAAAACCAACAATGCAAAATAAAAAAATATCATCATATAGTCACCTTCAATATTGTTGTGATTTATGGAAATTCATAGAAAAACTACATGCATAGGAAATCATATCCCCTAACCAGAGTATTGTCACCTTTAGTATTATTGTGCTTTCTGGGAATTCATAAAAGAACTACATGCATGAGAAATCATGTGCGGACTTGATCTTGTACTTTGATTTTTATCATGTGGTGGTTAATATGTGTTATTTCATTGTATTTCCAAGGTTACCTTGGGCATTTGGGAGGAGAATGAAAATAGGATTAATTGAGCACTTTAGGCTTAATCTTTGAGGTAGGGACTTTCTTTATTGTAAAAACATTTAGGTAAATCTTATTGAGAGTTTAGGCATAATGTTTGGATATGAAGTAAGAAATAATGATAGATTATGGACCGCTCATAATGAGGATATGATATTAGATATAGCTAAATTGATTAAAAATGTAATATTATTTCCTACTGAGCATAATATTCATAATCTTCTTGTTCAACCCTACTATCTTCTTATATGACATGTAGAAATATAAGTAGAAGAAAGAAAAGATTAGAAGCAAAGCGATGCAAGGCATATAGCAACCATACGTTGCGATAACACTAATTTGAAATTGAGATCTTTATATGGAAAGGTAGATCATTTTCATCACGATCCTATCACAAACTGTCTAGTGTAGCCTTGGACCTTCTCTTACACAACACTGCAAAATAAGCACATAATAATTATTGATAAAAGAAAATAAATAAGATAACACAAATCTTATAGATATTCTCAAAATCATCGATGCATCAATTCTAGAAATTGCATTTTTATGAAGTTCATATGCACCAATTGTGGGGAGGGAACAAACACCAAAGCGGAGCTGATGGGAGCGTGGGATGCGCTTTTTATCACAAAATATTTGGATATTCTCGATATTCAACTATTAGGGGATTCAAAAGTAATAATTGACTGGTTAAAAAAAAAAAACAAATCTTTGGGATTTAAATATTGAAGGATGGAAAAATAAAACTAGTGTTCTGGTCGCTTCCTTCAGGGCTATCCACTTTCATCATATCTACAGAGAGAAAAATGTGGAGGCAGATCTCTTATCGAAGAAAGCCCTGACCACTGTGAGTGGAAGACTTTTTTACTACTCCTTGGATGGAGTCTCTGCTGGAAATGTCCAACATTTTGACATTTTTTAAATTGCAAAATGTGTCGAGTTCGGGTTCTTTGTATTATTTTTCTAGTCACAGACGATGTGATGTTTAGTGCTCTTGAAGAGCTCTCATATTTTGGATTGATTTTGTTGGCTGATTGTAGGATGTTCTGATTCATCTCCTTTTAGCGAGATAGGCAAAATATCGTTCTTTAAAAATCACGCATTAAATTGCCAAGTTTTGTATGAAAAATTATATTCTTAATATAATTAGTGTAAATTTTCTGCAGAAAAAAAAATAAATTAGTAATATGAAAGTCTATTGGGTGATAATGTTAATGTAACTTTGAAGATTTTCCTATTTTTAAGATTTTATATAATTCATTAATGAACAATATTTTTTATAATTTTTGGATCATCCTAAGCTCTACCTTTTAGCATCATAGCTAGATGGTAGTATTTATAACCTATCAACATGACATAAAGTTTTAGGAGGTTTGTTTTTCAGTAAAAATTGTATTTTTTATAACTTAATATCAATAGAACAACGATAAGAGATTTTTAACGGCATAGGATAAAATTGTAAATTTGAAAAACAACAAAATTAAATTTACAATTTAGTTATTAATTAGTAATAGAGATAGCTATTACTAACTATTACGGACAAATTTGAACTCACTAATCACTCTAAAATAAGAAAAATAAACACATCATCACTACGCGTTGAATCGTACATACTTTCACTAAAGATTGATATGTTGACAGCAGGGTTCGAACCTGCGCGGGCAAATCCCAACAGATTTCAAGTCTGTCTCCTTAACCACTCGGACATATCAAGAACTATTAAAAATTAATTGAAAACGTTCATTTTAACTTTGATTTTGAACGGATGAAATATAATCCTTCTCGCGTTAGTAGACCTCAAAGCTATAAACCTTTCGCTCGTGGATTCAAGCCCTATTGTGGGCACATCCCACTACCTTTCTGCTTTATCTGGTATGTGGAGAAAAGAAAATACAACATTTCGGCGAAAATAAAAATAAGTAAACGGCCCCAAAATTTACTAGAGCTTGAGAAACCCTAAAGGGTTGTGATTGTCTAACCAGTCTCATTCCTGGTGGGTAAACAAAGCAATTTAAATGCATTTGACAACAATGATGGGAATGTTAGTGTATCATGATGTTTATATTTAATTTGTGCATTGGTGTTATCAATTGGAGTAGTGAGAAACAATGAAGCAAGTATATAACAATGTTCTTTTTGAAATTATCTAAAGTCTACGAAGGTATACATATCCTATCTCTTTTGGATTTGAGACTTTCAAGGATGAAACAAATGCTCTTAACCATTAGGCCTACTTAGATTGTATATATATATATATATATATAATACACATTTTTTTGTATCTTAATAAGAAATATTCGTCAATGTTTTTTTATAAAACTTATGTTATCAATATAGAAAATGTGTCATAGGGACTAAGTGCAACTTTGAATTCAAAGGTTTAGAGTGCAAATGAAGTGTCGATTCCTGACCAGAATTAGAGTTTTTGAATTCATGAAATCACTTCATTATGTGGGATTCATTATCCACTACCTCCCTCAAGGGGGAAGGCCCAATAGTTTTTTGTTCTTCTCTATCTTTAGAGGGAATAGTTGATTCCTCAAGTTGCATTTCCAAATAGGAACTATCATCCTTCTCTAATTTCGATGTTGGTTGATTTTCTGCAAATTGATCATCTGCATCATTCGAAGGTGGTTGCTCACAAGATTGCAATGTTTTGATTTTGGTTTTTGTCCTTTGTTCCTTTTGGAGTGAGCTCACGCTTGGGGACAAGAAGCCTAAATATGTTTAGTTTGTTGGCATATCCAACATCGAAACATTGTATTCTCATAATCAAGAACTTGAGCCGATCTAAACTTTTCTTTCTATAGAATCATCTTTCCTAGTAAACCCTTGTTGATATCAATCTCAATACATATTCCCAACATATGTATAGAGACCCAACTTAATCCACTAAAGATCATTTTTACATCATTACACAAAGTATTTGATATCCTCAAACACTAATAAATGCCAAAAAAGTAGAGGTGGATTTCGAACATGAACCCAAACAGGCATTTTTGTAACATATATAGTATTAGGGTAAACAACTAAGAATCACGGGGTAACAAAAGGATCTTCTCTTCCACAAAACCAAGGACCCTCCTCAAATTTTTTTTGATAATCAACAATGTTGAAAAATTGAACAATGAGGAAAATTTTGAAGTATGTTATACTTCATAATGGTTCATCCAAGTTGAATGGATCCTCTAGTACAAGTCTGAGGTTAGAGGCCATAAACCATTGAATTTGCAAATGAATGTAAATGATTTATAAAAGGAAAGAAGGTTTGTCACATTTGGATAAGAGACCCCCAACATTAGCACTTCTTCCTTTCTCCATTATATACGCACTAGATAGAGAATAAATCGAAGAAACTCAAAGAGAATATTTGTTTCTGACCACATCCTTGAAAGAGATAAGTTGTGAGGATGAGGGTACTCCATTTCCTACCACTCCTCCATGCAAGAATAAAACCAATGTGAGTGACAAGTCTTTGCAAATGTTGTATTAGAACAACAAAAAGTGGTCATCAAGTTGTTTACCTAAACAAAAGGTGTTGTTGGTCCACCATGATCCCTTGTAGAAATTGTAGTTTGTACTTCATATCTACAACATAATCATCAAAGTTCACCCATAAGAGTAAGGTTTTCCTTATGAGAGACTTGACCATGATTTGAAAATGGGCTAAATTACCGAAACCCTCTTGTATTAAGGCTTCCCCAATAAAGTTATTGATATCATGCATTTCAATGAATACTTATTGATCAAGCATTTTTTCCAACACCTTTCTTGTAGGCATTTCATCAAACACTTGGATGACATCCTTTTGATGAGAGAGAAGATGATACTCATGCACGTCTTTAGAAGGATCAAGAGTGACATCTCTATTAGAAAGAGTGAGGGGGTGATCCTGCATAACATATAGAGCCACAACTACCTCAACCACAGTCTAAATATAAAGAAATAATTGGAAATAGATAACCCTAGTTAGATTATACCCCTCCAGTCGCAATCTATTGTGCATCATCCAAGCTTGCAATTTCCTATTGTTGGTAAATGGAATAGGCCAAATCTTCCTCACTAATAAAATCCACTATGAATCATAATTACCCATCCTATCTTCATGCCACATCACCAAAAATTTCTATAAGAATGACTCTTCCTCACTTTTGAAATCCATGCATTGAACCCGTTCCCACAGGTTTAGTCTGTTGAGTCTAGGAGAAATTTCAACCAGAGAAAAAATTTGTGTGACCATGTTCGCTAAGTTGTAGCATAATTCCCAATTTCAATCCACAATATTGTTGTTGTTACGTTAATCCCATAACAATACTTTGTGATAATTATAGTGAATATCATTCCATGGAAAAGGATAAATATTACAAAAGTGTTGTTGGTTAAGCACGATACTGAAAAAAAATCATATGCTCACTCATTAAGTGTATGAGTGCCATTGGTTAAGTGTAGTACTAAGCAAAAAATCATCCACTTTCTCACAAATCATATGTATTTTGTTGCTTAACAATATTAAGCAAGCAATCATAAACTCCACTGAGAGTATAGTTAGTGACAAGTTTCAATAATGTGATTTTTCCATCAGAGTCCTCAAATTTAATTATAGAAAAAATATTCATGGATTTCTTTGATAAAGGAAGGCTTGGTAGTGATCTCAAATGGAATACCATTAATATATAACAACCACTATTAGCACTAAACACTCGAACTAGGGTTTAGAGTGCAAACCAACAACAAACTCATTAGCATCAACATTTTCAATACCCTCAAAGAGGGTAAGGGCTCACCCAAGACACTAATAGTCATTACAAAGACAAATTCATAATACAAAGAAACAAAATATGGTTTGTACCTAGCAATCAATAGAAAGCACAATCATTTACCATTCATAACATGGATTGCTAAAACAAACACTCAGAAAATTTTAAGGGGAATTTGGATTCCATTTCATTGCATCTTATAACAACATATTATATGCATTTAATACTCCTTATATCTTCTTTATACATCCTATATCAATCCTCATTCCAACAACATAACATTACATTCCCTATAACTCTCTCTAACTCACCCTCATTACTGCTATTTATACATATTTAGGTTGGTTACATTATCATACAAAGTTTACTTATCCATTTTCTTGACAAGCACACATGAAACCCTACATGTAGCATATAATTATCTTGCACGATATACACAATAGTACAAGGTTGCACACATAACAACTCCCACATGAATAACAAAACTCAAGCATGCACACTACACAAACATGTGTAAGTATTTAAAATGACAAAATAGGGTTCCAACAACACCCCAACATGAATATTTGTCTCATCCTCAAGGCAATATGGTGCACTTGAGAAAAATAGGGCCCAACAAGGGAGGTTTCTGCTTCACTTGGGCATGTAAGTTAGTTGTTTTCTTGGCTTATGTGTCACAAAAGTCTTTAATATTCTACATGTGATCATTGTTATTGGAGAAATATCACCAGTATGGTAAGTTAGATCTCCCTAGGACTTGCCTCTTGATCCTAGAAAAACAATGGGGCCAGAATTCTAATGGTTTCCCCAGATGCAAGAAAATTCTTTTCCTTTTAATCAAGAAGAGAAGTAATCATACCTTATGACCGATGGTTGTCCTTGTGTATCCAACTGATGCAACTCCTGAGATCCAACTCCAACTCCTACAATCTACTTCCTACACATAAGAAGACAAACAACTACCGATCTACTTGCTCTCCTAATGTTAGGAAAATCCAATTCACTAGATCTATCCTAATCTATTTAACACAAGATCAGATCTAAGAATTTGTAAATCAAGCACAAACACATTTAGGGGAAAAACAATGATTTATTCATTAACGTGTAAGCATTCCCCTTTGATCGTTGCTCCTAGTTTGTCCTTAGCTTCTCAATCTTACTGTGGCTGTTGTGACTAGAGAAGCAACTCTGTAATTGGAAAACATAACTCTGCAAATGATTCTTCCTCCTCATGCTCAATACTTTGCTTCTTTATATAGATCCTTGGAAGAGGCTTGGGATAGCTTCTAGATCTTCTAGAACCCAATAGAGACTCGAATGATGTGGTTCCCAGGCTTATGTCATGAAGATACAACTCATCCCTCACTTACCTCTTCGTAACTCAACGAAACTAGAAGGTTGCACAGATCGTCTCTTGTTTCACTATAGATGACTAGCGATGATGATCTCTTTTTGTCTCATAAAGGTCCCGCGACAACCCTACAAAATATCCTAAATATTGAGCTAGAGATGTGTCTTGACACTCATCTTCTTTTGGATTCCCTTCTGTCATGTAGGGAGGAAATCAAGGCTATAGAAAATGCTCCCTAATGTGTGAGGTTGGGAAAGGAATGGATGACCAAAACACATTACAATAAAATAGTGTCCACGTGAGGCAGTGCGAGGAGAGATTAAAGGAGGTCTGGAGGACAAAGAGTACCTGCAATCAAACACCAAGGATGAATCCATATATAGACCATCTTCTAGGTAGACATACTAAGACTACGAAGAATATCAAATCATGGTTGCCAAATGATATAGTGCAGATCCATGACATGAAATACAAGATCTGCGTCTTGCACACACGAAGACAAAAAACCACTGATCTACTTACTCTCCTAATGTTAGGAAAATCCAATTCACTAGATCTATCGTAATAATTTTAACACAAGATATGATCTAAGCATTTGCAAATCAAGAACAAACACATTTAGGGGAAAAACCAATGATCTATTCATTAACGTGTAAGCATTCCCCTTTGCTCCTTTCTCCTAGATTTTCCTTAGCTTCTTAATTTGAATAGGAAATATGACTACGACTGTTGTGACTACAGAAGGAACTCTGTAATTGGAAAACATAACTTTGCAAATGTTTCTTCCTCTTCATGATCAATACTTTCCTTTTTTATATAGATCCTTGAAAGGGGCTTGGGAGAGCTTCTATATCTTCTAGAACCCAATAGAGACTCGAATGATGTGGTTCCTATGCTCATGTCATGAAGATACAACTAATCCCTCACTTACCTCTTCGTAACTCAATGAATCTACAAGGTTACATAGATCATCACCTGTTGCACTATAGATGACCAACGATGATTATCACTTGTTGTCTCATATAGGTCTTGCAACAACCCTAAAAAATGTCCTAAATGTTGAGCTAGAGATGTGTCTTGGAACTAATCTTCTGTTGGATTCCCTTCTAGCTTGTAGGGTGGAAATTAAGGCTATAACAGATGCTCCCTAACGTGTGAGGTCAGGAAAGGAATGGATGACCAAAACACATTACAATAAAATAATGTCCATGTGAGCCAACGTGAGGAGAGAGAAAAGGAGGTATGGAGGAAAAAGCGTACCTACAATCAAACACCAAGGATGAATGCATATATATTCCATACCCTACGTATACATACTCAGACTATGAAGAGTATAAAATCATGGTTGCCAAAAAATATACTGTAGATCCATGACATGAAATATAAGATCATGTTGACAAAAGAATGATCGACAACATAGGTATTCCAACATAGGACAAACACCTTCAATAACCACTCACACAACCTGATCAAAGATCAACACGCTAATATTTTGATGTGGTAAAACCCCTTCGGGGAAACATCCATGGCCCCATCCAACGTGGCCACTTGGAGCAATTTATTAATGCAAAAGAAATAGATTACAAAGAGATTTACAAGAGACTTTCTCACAATCAATCATCAACAAATGACCTCCCTGCTCTTTAAATGTAGATCATGGACCAATCGAGTGTTAAGCCACAAATCAATGTACCTGTTAATATCGAGGAGAATATGAAGCATCAGATCACTCTATGTTAGGAACATATCATGACCATCATATTTCCTAAATACAAATGCATACTAAAGCATACTAAATAAAAACACTAAGGAATACACTTTTACCTGACGACACATTAGACCAAATTGATCTTAACTAACTCTTAAGTGTCTAAATATCCTAACATCCCTCCTTAAGAACAACTTTGATAGAATTGAAGGATTTACAAAGATGATACAATAGGAGAAGGAAGGATAAATTAGAGCCTATCCCCCCTTAATGACAACTTCCTGAACTCCTAACATAGATTGAAGTTTGGAAAACTTCACTTATGTAAGAGACTTTGTGAAAATGTTTTCAACTTGATCTTCTGTAAGGTAGAATAACACTTCAATAACTCAATCATAACTGAGCTTTCTGATGAAGTGCATGTGTAGCTCAATGTGTTTGTTGTGCGGATGCTGAACTGGATCTTTGGTGAGCTTGATGGCACTCTGATTGTCACACCAAAGGCTAGGTGGATGATGTTGCTGCAATCCAAACTCTAAAAGGATCTGTCGAAGCCACAAGGATTCTTGAATTGCATTAACTACTGCTCAATACTCTTCTTCTACTGAAGAAAGAGAAATATCTTGTTGTTTCTTACAATCCCAAGTGATAGGACCTGAACCAAGGATGAAAACATAACCTGCAATAGACTTTCGATCATCAAGGTCGCCGACCCAATCTGAATCAGTGAAACCAACCAATAAAGGATCTGCCCCTGAAATGTAATGTATCTCAAACTAAACTATACCTCAAACATACCGAAGTATTCTTTTAACTGCTTGCCAATGGATTTCATGGGGTGTTTTCATATACCAGGCAACAAGACCAACATCAAAGGCAATATCTGGATGGGTATGAGTCAAGTATAAGAGGCTACCAACTAACTAAAAATACAAAGTGGCATCAACTTTGGGAGAGGTACATCTGGTAGCAATCTTGAATCTAGAATGGAAGGGAGAAGGGGATGGTTTACAATCTTCCATGTGAAAGTGATGAAGAAGGTCACAAGCATACTTAGGTTGGGAAAGAAAAAATTCTTCCTTGGTTTGAAAAACTTGGAGGCTAAGGAAATAGTGCAAGAAGCCTAACTATGTCATTTCAAATTTCTTCTTAAGGCTTGTTTTCACATGGTTTAAAAGTCTTGAGTCACTACCAGTAAGGATAATGTCATCAACATAAAGGAAAAGGATTATGAGATAGCTTCCTACTTTCTTGGTATAGAAATTTGGACCAGAATGGCATCTAGAAGAGCCAGTGCCAAGAATAAATGTGTTCAATTTGGCATACCAAGCTCGAAGATATTTCTTAAGACCATAATTAGATTTTTTAAGGTGAAAAATAATAATAGAGTAACTATGAATATATCCATGAGGTTGTTCCATGTAGATTTCTTCTTGCAAATTCCCATGCAAGAAGGTGGATTTAACATCCATCTAATGGACCTCCCATTTATGTGAGGTAGGAAGGCCAATAACATGGAAGATGAAATTCATTTTGGCTATAAGGGAAAAAGTTTCATTATAGTCAATTCCTTCAACTTGGGAAAATCCTTTGGCAACTAACTGAGCCTTATGTCTTTCAACACTTCCATCTGATGCATACTTAGTTCTGTAGACCCATTTATATATGACAAGTTTTATTCCTTTTGGAAGAGGTACAAGATCCCAAGGATCGTTTTCCATTGAAGAATGATACTCTTCATTCATTGTTGTATCCCAATCTAGATGACTTGAAGCTTCTACAAATGTCTCTAGATCATGATTCTTTGAAACTTGAGCCAAAAGAGAAGAGGCTCACTGGAACTATGAATGTGTCTCACACTGATATGAAGGAACACCGACAAGATCACGAACTGCTTCTCGTGTTGAATGGACCCATCTAGGAAGCGATGGTGATGGTGCAGGTTCAGGTTCAATGGACTCATATGAAAGAAGGTGAGTAGGAGGAGGTGGATTTTCATCCTCACTATCATCATCTGAAGAAGAAATTAGAATAGGAAGAAAAAAAAGGCACAAACGCCGAATTAGGGTCGCCGACCAAGAGGTTTTCATCAAATTTAACATCTCATCTAATATTAATTTCATTACAATGTGGTTGAAGAAGTCTATAACCTTTGACATCTTCAAGATAAACAATAAATATAGACTTCTCACTTTTAGGTTGCAATGATTTCCTTTTCTCATCAGGAATGTGAGCCCATGCTACACTGCCAAATACACAGAAGTGACTTACATATAGCTTAATTTTATTCCATGCTTCTTCCGGTGTTATATTTTTAAGAGCCTTTTGGGAGTGTGATTTACTATGTAATTTTCATATTTAATGGCTTCCACCCAATACTTTAGACTTAATATCTTAGATTGGATCATACAATTAGCCATTTCTTTTAATGTGTGGTTCTTTCTCTCAACAACACCATTTTGTTTTGGTGTATATGGAACGATGTGTTGCATTTTGATTCCCCGTGTAATGAAGTAACTTGTAAATTGATTGTTCACATATTCACCTCCATTATCATTTCTTAACCTTTGAATTGGATGTCCAGATTGCTTTTCTACAAGGGCCTTCTAGGCCAAAAAATTGTCGAAAACTTTGCTCTTAAGTTTTAGGAAGTAAACCCAAGTATGTCTGGAAAATTCATCAATGAAAGTTAAGAAATACTTGCATCTAGAAAAAGAAGGAGAAGAAAGTGGACCACACAAGTCACTATGAACAAGCTGCAAAGGGGTTGAGGTGTGCCAAGAGGCACATTTTCCAAAACTATCCCAATGATGTCTTTCGAGAACACAACCGACACAAACACCATATTTGTATGAGACAAGAGGAAGACCAATCACCATCTGTTGATTACATAGTTTCTGCAATGAGTGGTAGTTTAGATGACAAAATTGTTCATGCCAAAGTTTGCTCAAGTCATCACTATGAGAAAAAACAATTGATGGAAAAGATGATGACCTAAAGTTTTCAAACTTGTACAACTTGGTAATGTCATCAACAATTCCAATTGCAAGAACATGTTGAGGACCTTTTAGATCCTTGATTACAACTTGGTGAGGTGAAAAATCTATGGTTTTACCTTCACAAGAATGAGTGATTTGATATACTGATAGAATTTTGCAGGAAAGACTTGGAACACATAATACATCATTAAAATGACCATTATCTACCTGAATTGTTCCAGACACTACACCATTAAGATATCTATCATCACCAACAAATATTTTCTTGGTGTTACATTCATTTAGAGCAGAAAATATGGCTTTATCCTTAGCCATATGATAAGATGCTCAAGAATCAATAAGCCACCCATCAAAAGAATAAGTAGAAATTGCATTGAAGGAGAAACCATAAGAAAAAAGTGCATTTCCATGAGAACATGATCCAGGTGGGTCTCGGTGGCCATCCACCTTTTCCATTGAATCGACATTTCAAGCCTATGGTTTTGATAAACCATGATATTCACCCTTTTGATGGGGAATGTAATGTAATTCCATCTTCATTTGTTAATTACAAACATCATGTAATTATTTCCTAGTGGTTTTATGTACAATCCTACAACATATCATTAATGCACCAAATCCCATTAGAACTCCATTGCTAAGTGCGCTCAGGCTAGAGTAGTACTGGGATGGTTGACCACTAGGGAAGTCCTAGTTTTTTACATGCCTATGGAATTTTATAAACTTAGTCCAATTTATCCCACATGCATCATGGGAATTGTTCTCCTCTCACTCTCCAATTTATAATTGAGGTGAAGGAGGCCCTTTAAGAATGCAATGGAGTGGGATGTAAATCTTGTTTTGAATGAAGTGTAAAAAACATCTGTTTCTTTTCAGAGATAAGATACCCAATTCTACCAATCTATGTTCTACAATGTTTTTGTATCTGATTCATTAATAGAAGTTGGGTTTCACTGTATTTTTGTGTTCTCTACTCCTTTTTATTTATTAGAGAAGTTCCCCAACAAGGTCAGGGCATAGAGATTTGGGTCTTGAGCTAGTTTCTCTTGAGGAAAACCTCTCTCGCTAGCCCAAGTGACCTCTCATGGAAGAAGAAAATAGAGATGATAGAGCATGAGATCCTTTCAAGACATTAATTGAGGAAGCCCTCATGCGACAAAGGAATGAGATGATGGACAACTTCGCTCAGATCCTACGAAGACTACCAATGGTAGTGACCGAGGCATCTTCGACAAGAAACCATTTTAGAGGTGCGACACCCTTCAAGGTACAAGTCAATTTTGATATCCCCTTATTTGAAGGACGGATAGATGCAAATGCTCTAGAAAAATGGTTGAATCAACTAGAAGGTTATTATTCTATCCAAAAACAATTCGACAGTGAAAAGAACACCTTGTGGCTTCTTAAATCCCTTCCTCATGTCATATCTTGGTGGGAAGGTTATTGGGAGAGGTACATCGAGGGTGAATCTACACCATTAAGGAGAGAACCCACTTGGGTGGCCTTTGTATATTCCTTAAAGGAGGATTTCTACCCTGTGGAAAACTATGATGACTAGTACATGAGATGGATGACTCTGTGTCAGAAAAGAGATTAAATGGTGTCGGAGTACACTAATATCTTTCATACCTTGTTCTCAAAGTTGGGTATTAAAGACTCTGAGCGACACCTAGTTTTGAAGAATCGCAATGGTTTGCACATGTACATCCAAACATAGATGGATTTCTTGGACATATCCTCATTGGGAGATGCTTATCGATATGTAGTTTAAATTGAGCAGAAATTGAAGCAGTAGAGTAAGTGGGAGTTCGGGTTTGAAAATACACCACAACAGAATCAAAGCAAAGGCAACCCTAACTCACAGAATGAAGGACAAAGAAAAGAAGGAAAACCTTCAAATATCTAGTCCAAGACGTGGGAAAAGAAGGGTAACAAGAAGTCTAAGAAAGACATCAGAAAGTGGTGTGAGTTCCACAATAGCCCCTGGCACAACACCGTTGAATGTCACTCGAAACAGTCATTGGTGGTTGAGTTCAAAGAAAACGAATCAGTACATGAATTGAATTCTAGTTTAGATAACAATAAATGGAAACATATCATCGATGCAGAACCCACTACTACCATCAAAACCAAAAGAATGCAACTAGAAGAACCACAAGAGCTTGAGGAGGGGGAGCACCTCTTCCACTCATAGATGTGGGTAAATGGGACCCCACTACATTTCATTGTTGATAGTGGGAGTCAAAAGAACCTAATATCAACTGAATTTGTCAATAGGTTGAAGCTTCCAATGATGCCACACCCCCAACCATACACCATCATATGGTTGAGCCGGGGACTATACATCTATGTCAATCAACAATGTTGCTTGTCTATGGAATCAAGCCCTTCAAGGATGATGTAGTGTGTGATGTTGCAACACATGAAGTCTGTGATGTTCTTTTAGGACAACCATATATGTGGAAACATCATACTATCTATGAGTCTCGGCCCCACAGTGTCATTGTTACTCTAGGAGGTAATCTCTACAGGTTACCAGAGGTAGCTCCAACTACTGCCACTTCATTGATCTCTGAAAACAATGCTGCAAAGTAATCCCTCAGACCACAAAGTTTTCCCTCTTCATGATCCAGTCAGACGGTGAACATAAGGTCACTGCGACCACTATAGCCTTGGCCCAAGACATTTCTTTCCAACAAAAGTAGGTCGACAGTATTGTAGAGGAGCACAAAGAGAATGAGAGTCTCCCATATGTTCAACATAGCTCTATTGGCCATGACCATTTTCAGTTGTGCTTGGGGTTCCAACTATTAGCCTCCATTGATATAGCTCTTCTTACTGCATCTTCACTGACAAAGTTCTCCCACACTCAGAACAAGGAATATCATGCATCCATATATTTTGAACGGATCCAACACCTCCAACAGGTTCATGACATCCTTCCACATGCAAAATACAAGTAATACCTCTAATTCATCAAGGAAAGTGACTCACCAAGGTTCAAATTCAACATAAGTTTCCCCATATCCCGAGGGAACTTGACACAATGGCGACCATTGCTTCCTAAGGAGGGAGGAATGATCCAAGTGGGTCTCGGTGGCCATCCAAATTTTCCATTGAATCGACATTTCAAGCCTATGGTTTTGATAAACCATGATATTCACCCTTTTTTTGGGGGAATGGAATGTAATGCCATCTTCTTTTTTTTTAATTTTAGACATCATGTAATGATTTCCTAGTGGTTTTATGTACATGCCTACAACATAGAATTAATGCACCGGATCCCATTAGAACTCCACAGTTTAGCATGCTTAGGTTAGAGTAGTATTGAGATGGTTGACAACCCGGGAAGTCCTAGTGTTTTACATGCCTATGGCATTTTATAAACTTAGTCCAATTTATCCCATATGCATCATGGGAATGGGAACTGTTATCCTCTCACTCTCTCATATATAATTGAGGTGAAGGAGACCCTTTAACCATGAAATGGAGTGGGATGTAAATATTGTTGCGCATGAAGTGTAGCCAACATCTTTTTCTTTTTAGATATAAGCTACCCCATTCTGCCAGTTTGTGTTCTACATTGTTTTTCTATCTGATTCATTAATAGAAGCTGGGTTTCATTGTATTTTTTCGTTCTCTGCTATATTTTTGTTTTTGTATCATTTCGTTCTCAACATATTGTTGTGGTTCTAAAGTTGCCATCTTCTTGAAACATTTGGACTCATCATGACCATCTTTCCCACAAAAGTTGCAATGTATGTCAGTCTTCTTATTTTTAGGTTTTTCTCCTTTGTCACCATTAGGATCAAAAGCTGGATGAGTGGGTTTGGGACCCTTGCTTTTCTTATTGTTGCGGTGAGGATGTTTCTTTTTTTGATTTTTGGATTTATCCTTTTGATGGGCCACTAAGACTTTGTTGGAGGTACCTGCAGTGATGACCACTCCAAGTTGCACAAGCTTATCTTTCTCTCTTATTAAAGAATCACAAAAAGATTCAAGAGAGGGATTTTTATAAGCAGTCCGTAGAGCATCTCTGGTGGCATAGAAGGTAGATACAAACACTGAATATGCACTACTAAGCCTAGCAAGAATAATATATATGCAACACTTTTCTTCTAGATATATGTTACATTATTCACATAAAATTCTAAGTGTTTTGAACTTAGATAAATAGTATTCAATGCAAGAAAAATCATTTGGAATTAAAGTCATTATCTTATTTTCTATATGGCGGGATTGAATAATATTGTGTTTACCAAACACAGATTCAATATTTTCCCAAGCTTCATCAGGGTCATCAATTCCTTGAAGGTGAAACCTTAAATTATGAGAGATGGAAATTCTGATTAGACCATGTGCTTCATTATTTCTATTAGCCCATTTGAATTTCTTTTCATCATCAATGGGTTCTTTTTCCTTTCCCAAGATAATCCGATACAATCCTTTACTTCTTAATACATCCTCTATATGGGATTTCCATTGGAAGTAGTTGGTACTGGTAAGAAAAATATCACTAGAATAATCCATATTAAATATGTATATAATGTGGTTTTAAACTGAAACTGATGGTATGGATGGAAATATCTCGAAAAATTAGGCTATTTTAGAAAAAAAAAGGCACTGAAAATGGACTTTGGATGTGAAAATTATGCCCTTTTGAAAAAATGCATAAACTTTAACCAAAGAGTCATGTGGCAAGTAGAAGTTGGTCCATGTGGTGATACTCCTCTTAATATCCCCAATTTTACAAATAAGTTCCTTATGAAGTGACACACTTTGATAGAATAAGCGGGGACCATTTTTACAATGAAGTTACTTTATAAATGAAACTTGCATGCAAAAATAAATAAATTGAAATATTAAAGCTACTTATACTGATTCACTTTTATAATTTAAGTGAAATACATTTTACAATGGGTGCATAAAAAGTTTTCAAAAAAGTAACAAAAAAAAGATTTGAACTCAAGGCCTCTTACTTAATACAACAATTTTTAACGAAGTGAGCTAGTGCAAAACATATTATACTGTTTAGAAGGAGGATTGTTGTTATTTTTGTTGTCAGCCTTGGAGAACGTACTCATCAAAAACTATTTTCACACAAGAAAACAAATTCTCTTCTCAATGGAAACAAAGGCTAGATCTAGGTTAGCTTACCCAGAAAATGCAAATTTCCCTCTATTTCTGATTTACCGAGATCAGACAAAGCACACAAAAAAGAGCATACATAGACATGAAAACTCTTTCTGATATTTTTTTGATTTGCCGAGATTGCACAGGGTACGGGGAAAATAGCATAGGTAGATCCAAAATACTAGAAACCTAGAAATAAAAAACAAAAAAATGAAATAAAACCAAAATAATAAGTCTGCAAAAATTCAAAAGGGCGTATTTGGGCTTTACACCTCCATATTTGACTGAAATGGTCGTATTTTGGGAAAACAAAACCTTTTCGAGTTAAACAAAAAGAGTTCCTGACTGAAACGAGTGATCCAGATGCAATGGAACAATCCTCTCAGCCTAGAAATATATGAAAATGGAAGAAACTAGAGATGATGCAACACGACTTCATGATCTCGATCTACAACAAGAGTGGGTCTTCAAATGAGCTTTGATACCATGTTCGACAACACATGTATTCCAATAGAGGATAAAAAACTTAAGTAACCACTCTCATAACCATATCAAATATCAACACACTGATATTTTGACGTGGTAAAATCCCTACGGGGAAACATCCACGGCCCCAACCAACGTGGCCACTTGGAGCAATTTATTAATGCAAAATAAAAAGATTATAGAGATATTTACAAGAGATTTTCTCACAATCGATTATTCACAAATGACCCTCCATGCTATTTAAATATATATCATGGAACAATTGGGTGCTAAGCCACATATCAATGTAGTCATTAAGATTGAGAAGAATATGAACCGTTAGACCACTCTATGTTGGTAATATATCATGACCATTGGATTTCATAACTATGAATGCATACTAAAGAAACACACTTTTACCTAATGACACATTAGATCAAGTTGATATTAACTAACTCCTAAGTGTCTAAATATCCTAACAAGGAATACACGATGGATCCATGTCATCAATATGATCATAGCCACAAGGAAATACAATGTGGATCTATGTCACGAATACAAACATAGCCACCAACAAACACAATGTGGATCTATGACACACCATTATTCATCAGGAAGACAATGAGCATTGAGGAAAGTGCCCCTGGAGTCTTCAAAGTACTCATAGATAAGTGATATACTCCATCACAATTTGCGAGAGGATGTTGTAAAGGAATGATGTGTCCCCCAATCCCAAGGTCTTCATCCCATACCTCTATGGTATGAATCTACAACATGTGAATAGATGAGTTGATGTCGATCATGGTAGAAACTGTATAATTACCAGTCATTGATTTATACCGTTAAGAGACACAGGGGAACCCATCGATGAGGAAGATGGGCCCTAAGGTACATAGTACAATCTAGCGAGTGTGAATGAGGATCTAATGTCAAACACTCGTAGAATCAATTGATCATAAGTCTATGATGTAAACCTGTTAAGAACACACTTATACTAAGAGGGGGGGGGACTGAATTAGTATAAGACTATCTTTTTATTATTATCATTCATATACCATAATGAACATAATGAATCAATCACATAAATACAACAACTAGAAGACATGATATTTTAACGTGGAAAACCTTTCTGGAGAAAACCACAAAATCTTATTTTTATTAATCTGTAGGCACCAACCTATGGTTACAAATGTTTGTAGGCACCAAACTACTAGAGACACCAATCCCCACTGTTGTTCGTAGGCACCGACCTACATGAGACACCGATCCCCTCTATTATTTGTAGGCACCGACCTATATGAGACACCAATCCCCTCTGCTATTTGTAGGCACCGACCTACATGAAACACAAATCCCCTCTGCTATTTATAGGCACCAACCTACATGAGACACCTATCTCCTTTTCTGCTTCTGTCTTCACAAAATATTCTCTTCCCTCTTTACTTCTTCCTTTGTCGGATATTCTCTTCACTTTCTACTTCTATTTTCGATCTACCTTCACCATATCTTCTAACTTCTTCTTCAACTTCTGCCTCAGATATGCATTGTGCTCGCTTCTTCTGTTTTCACTCTTCAACTTTCACTTTCTTCTACTTTCGCTTCTTCTGCACTGTTCTCGCTACTTCTTCTTTTTCTCTTTTTGAATGATGTTCAATCGTCACACCTCAAATGGTATGCATAAGAATATTACATTTTCACCAACCCACACTTTTTTCTCATAACCCTCTTCTTTATTTATAATTTTCCATAAGCTTTACATGAAAATTCATGTTCTTTTTGAAGAGTCATGACTTTTATTAAATAATAATTGTTTTTCCCCCCTTTTTAATTTTTAATTCACTTTTTATCATACCATGGGTAAAATATCACCATGGTTTATAAATCCATGTGCACAAACCATGTGCACTTTCACTTTTACCCTTTTTAATCAATTTTCATGTTTACTTCACTTTTACATAAATTTACAACTTTATTTATTTATTAAAGTCATAGTTATATTTAATCCAGTTTCATTTTTACTCCACTTTTATGTAAACTTTGTTTCCACTCAAATTTTCCACTTTTGTATTTATTAAGGTCATATTTATATTTGATCACTTACTAACCTTTGACATCAATGAAAATATTTTAGTCAACAATATCCCCCTTTGTCATTGATGGCAACCCTGTACTCAAAAACACGTAATCCTCCATAAACAGAAAGGGTTATCCCTTGTCTTCAATTCTTCCCCTATTTTCAATTCTCCCCCTATCTGTAAGTTTCTCCCTTTGACATCAATGGAAAATGTATGATCCCCCTGAGTTGTGCTTCTTTATTGACAATATGGGAGGGATATCACTCCTAGCTTCTGTCTGATATATTCAAATGTTTCTCTGGAAAGAGGTGTGATAAAAATATCTGCAATTCATTTCATCTTGACACTTAATTCAACTACCTGTTCTTTTAGGAAGTGGTACTTTATGGGAATACTCTTCATCTTTTTCTGCATAGTTTATTTTGTTGTGCCACTCCCCCGTAGACTGTGCTTTCTCTTGTAGTTTTTTGAAGTATCCCCCTATGAATGTAATATCGTTTCTTACTATGATTGTTGAGTCTTCTTTTTTTTACCATCACTCTCTTGAACTTCTCCTTTTTCTATTTATTAAGAAGTTGCCAAAGACTTGGTAAATGTTTCACTATCACAATACTATTAACTATTCACTACTGATAGGATTGGATTCCTTCAACATTTTCTCACGATCTACTACAACTTATCACATATCCATGTGCTTTGAATCTTCAAGATGCTATGTTCCTTCATAGATTCTAAGGAATCTTCCACTGTCACGAGTATGTTGCTAAAATTTCATCAAACCACCATCCAATTGTCCTTCAAAAACACTTTCCAGAACATGGTCAATGTTGGTCACAATGTATAGAATATATATGTGGGCTTGTATTTTATTTTGCACAATATATACCTCAAACCATGCCACCTACAAAATTTCCATACACCACTTACAAAGGATTCTGAGGTTTCCTTGGAAAAATGTGTAGAGATGTCATCAAATTTCATTCCCAACTATCAAAAATCCTTCAAGGTATGAAGAAGGAATGTCGAGAATATTTAATGAAAATTATATGCATGCTGCCTAGAATATAACATCCTCCACTTTCACTTTTTATGTCATCAACACTGCTTGCCTCAATGGTAAAAACTGCTTGAACATGATACAACAACACTCTTGAAGAAGTATGAAAAATGTCACAAAAAATGCACTATAATTAGTTGTTGTCAATCCAAACAGTATTTGTATCCAACATAAGTAGTAATACATCTCAAACAATAGTCAAATATGGTTGGGTTGTGTTAGCACTGAGAATCACCCTCAGATTGCAAAGAGGACAAGCCCAATACCCATCAAAATATTTGTAAATGTAAATGTGTGATTAAAGGTCCAATGGACAAAACTTAGAATAATAATATTTTAACTCAGAAATCTGGGCTAGCATGCATAAGCAAATGAGGTCTTGATTAGCTTCAGTCAGTGATTGGGAGTAAAAGTGAATAGGAGGAAGACCTAGTGAGGGAGGTGTAAAGGTATTCTATTGACATGAGGTCTTCAAGCAACCAAAGGAAGAAAAAATCAAACATAAGAACTTCTTGAATTCAAATTTAAAGAACACTGAAGAACATCATAGGAATATTATAATCAAACATTCATCATAACACAACCATAAAAATCTCATATGGATCATCCAATCATGAGTACTTCAGTATAAGAGGCAACAAGATGATATAAAGAGAAACTGACTTCTATTAATAAAAAATTCTCAAGTCCAATACATAACCAAAGAACAATCTACTTAGTAAAAAATATTACAATCAGGGAGCCATGCTCAACCATTCRAACCTCTCTAATYATTTATAAGATGTATTTATAATCAAAAKAGAAAAGACAATAACTAGAGGTGYGAGYTGGCCTTCTCAACCTAGGATTCTTCAAAGTAGCTAGAATTCTAACACYCGTGCTAACATATTTTAACAAACTRCTACAATTTAGGAGCCATGTTGGAAACCACTCCAATAAGAATAAATGACATGTCTCCTTCCTTATGCRCATTCCTTTACAKTTCTAAGTGTCCTCCAGTGGTCGTATGYTGCCTCCATGCTTCCACMTGTGATCCTTGCTTCTCTCCACATGATCAACAATAAAGAAGGAGTCATGAATTMRAATCCTTTGATTGCAAGGGCYAGTTCATAGCGCCTTTCMGTAGCGCATTTGGTAGCRATTTCTGTAGYGCCCTTTGTAAAACAAATCCRCAGATTTCRTAGYGCCAATCCTRTGTAGCTCTGYAGATTTGGTAGCACCATCCATCAAATGTTTCTRTAGATTCAGTAGCGCCACTGTTGACACAGTTTTGTAGAAACAATAGCACCACTGTTTAGTTCAGCTAGGATATTTCGTAGCATCCTKCAGAATCGGTAGCACCACTAATTAGTTCAACTAGGAGATTTTGTAGCATTCCGCAGAATCGGTAGYGCCACTGTGTAGTTCAGCTAGGAGATTTCGTAGCATCTTAGGTAGCGCAATTTGCAGAACATACTATATAGACGATTCCRTAGYGCCATGGYGCTASAAAATGTCTGTGTTTTTTCTGTGTGATGAGACCAATCCTTCAAAAACACAAAAAACTTAGCTGATGGACTAGGAGCCTGTAGATGCCTGTMTAGGTCGAAAAATTAYACTGTCCTTGATSACCTTACATTTTCAAAAAGATACCACTCACAAAAATGGATCTGTCATCCCCCAACTACTTCATCAATCTAGCACTCCTCCTTGTTACAGGAGAACTTCCCTWTGCCATAGCATCATCTTTTTCCTTTGCAGGGATATTCCTCTTGACTCCARGTTTACTCTTCTTAAYTGCTGGTTCATCTCTTTCAATTTCAGCTTCTACYAGAACATTTAAATTCCTCTGTGCTAGTTCATCCTTAAAATGCTACAATTCCTCCTTGAGCTTTCTATTTTGGGACTGAAAGATTCTGTTTTGCYTGTAKAGGTTCTTAAGTTGCCTATGGAGAGGYATGGATSTTCTTGCTGAAATTTTTTCTAGATCAAGGGTTTCACTRTACATATCCATGAGCTCCTTCATCTTGATTCTTCCAGTCAAAATTTCTACTTTCAAACGAGCAACCTCCTTCCTAGCCTCCCTGAGATGTCTGATCAATCTTTTGAAAGTGGGATTACTAGGTGGAGWGCTGATGTTGATCACCTCAATAGGTTTCTCAATGTMTTTACCCTTATMTTTCTRCTGAATAGAGGCTCTATCTATCACCTCAATAGGCTTCTCAATTTMTTTACCCTTATCTTTCTCTTTCCTTGCAACTGAAGCCTTGGGTAAGATTTCTACTTCAACAWCTTCCTTAAGTGTCGATGATCTAGTAAAAGGCTTCMTGATTATGATCTTMGYTGCTGGAGTAGGTGAAGGGAAATGCAACTTCCTTCCCCTCTTRGCTGTGGCTTTGGTGGATGAAGGGAMTTCYTCCAATTYAGGTGTAGGAGGAGGTGAAAAATATCTCTGTGGAGAATGATGAACCTCCCTCTCTTATTMTTCAWTTTCCTTGAGGGATTCTTTGTCTTGCGTAGTGGCTTTGATTTTTCTCTTCTTGCTTGTTCCTAGTGGGGCAACACTACTAGATGGAAAAGGGMTCTRCATCCTAGAYTGAGGGGTAGAKKCTATATCTAGATGCATATGGGCAGAGATAATGAACTATTCCCAAGGCATGTTCCTCTTCTTCAATTCTTCCATCACCAACATCCTGATCAACCTAGAGTGAAAGACACTAGTGTCCACAACCTTGGACTTGGCTTAGAATCTATCATACATCTTTCCCATGCTCCTCAAAAGATAAAAAGGGATATTCATTTCATATTTACCAGTGAAATGTAGCAAGAGTCTTATATGATACTGGTATAACATGTTAAACCTTCCCTCACATGTAAAATATCTCTGGATGATCTTCAAAATTTTATCAAAGCCTTCAACTAGGTGGCTTCTAGGCACTCCCTTGGACAAATTTTCTGTCTGATAGTCTGGTTTGAGGAAGTCCTTGGAGAAGGCAACATTTAGGATCATGGATTTAAACCACCTCTCACCAGTATTAGGAATCCCAGTGGCTACTGCAATAGAGGCTTCAGATACCTCAAACTCAAGGTTTCCCACCTTAGTCTTAATGCCATCAAAGTGTAATGCAATCTTCCTTTCTACTTCAGGGTGTCCCCTCTGAATGTTTTGAAAAAAGAGAGGTAGCCAACCCTTTGGAAAAGCTCCCCGACCATGGGCTCAACATCAAACAGGTGCATGTCAGAATGTTCAGTCCTAACCACATTTCCTCCCTTGTGAGACTTCTTCCTTTGAGGTGTCTCCATGGATATAATTAGGGAATCAAAGGTTGTGGTGTAGTGAGGGGTAACAGAATAAACAAAGGAAAAGAACAATGAGGAATGATAGTGGCTAATGGTTGCTCTCTCTCTCAATGATTTTCCTCCAACTCACCCTGAATTAACAATAAACTGATTTGATGGCCTTTTATTTAAAACTGAGAGAAATAAACTCCGAGTTAAGGAAGTTAGGGATGCATTGATCAGTTTTATGTCACCACACCATGATCATCAAAGTTTTGGAATGGTAGGGAATTCTTCCAATCACTGCCAACAGATCTTAATATTAATGAAAGGTGATACAGTGAATAGAAAAGGCTAATGCATGAATCTTTGAATACAAAATATAGGAATGACCAATCCAAGTGAATCACAACACATGAGACAGGGTATCTGTAGCGTAGTTTTAGCAACGACATCCTATAGCGCTGTGTGCACACAAGGGCCAAGTGATTGAACGCGTATTCCATATTCAGAAGAAAAATGACTTGACCTCTTAGATTAGGTGAAATCCATGTGGAAAATGACTGCAAAGTCTGTGGAAAAAGAGCTATATGTGAAAATGGATGAGAGAGGATGTAGTTTGTAGTATTGGGCGCTACCAAAAGTTGAGGCAGGGGTATATTAAGACTTTTCCATGCAATTGAAAGGACTCACAGAATACCTGGAGATTGTGACTAATAATGGATGATTTGCAATAAGGTAGGGAACTGCTACATCCACCTCAGCCTCCAATTGAGCTTTGACAATCAATCCCTTAGCGCAATCTATAGCTGGTCTGAACTAGGGCTTTCAACAACACTAAGCTTGGGAAAAAAATTCAAATGCTTAAATAGTTAGCAAGCTCATAAAAGAGAAAATCTCAATATTCTCTTTTCATGACAACAACGTTGAAAACTAGAGAAATCATGACCTTAGCTGATTATGACAAATTATGGTAAAGAGAATAGGACAAAGGTGCGCTACAGAAAATCCTAGTGAGTTGGCATCGCCTTTTTCAAAACTTGATTTGACCCCCCTTTAACGAACATAGGGACAACATGGAGAGCATAAAGAGTATGAGTGGATGGAGTGATGTGTCAAGTCATTAGGATCATGGGGTCTATTATGCTTGATGTCAAGTCAAGAGGTGAGTCAAAGACATAAACCATAGAATGAAACTAGGCTTAAAATCTATGTGTGGGCCAAAAGTGATTCAAAACCCAAGTCTTTATTAACCTAGGCAAATCACAAAAAAGAAAAATAAATCAAACCTAAAGTCTAAAGGATAAAAATTTAAACCTAAGGGATAAAATACCCAAGGGAATTTCATGTGATAACAGGTTGATCTCAGCAAATCCAAGTCGATTCAACAAGAATATGTCAGTTGGGTTCACATACCAACAACTTCAAGTATTCCCCCTCTAATGGATCAATAAGTAGCAACAATAGTTCTTGTCAAAACTTCCAATTGATAGACAACCCAGTTGAAACTCCAATTTACTGTCATGTCAGGTTGATTCCCAGTCGACCACTTCCAAGAAAATCATTAGTAAGTAAGAGGAACACTGCATGATTATACATCCAATGATACACAATGATAAGAAGTCCTCAAACATCTAGTCAAATGATTCCATGATCATCCATCAATCCAAACTCAATCTATCCTGGTAGTCGATACTGGTCCAAAATTTTGTCTTTCATGTCTCTTCTGCAATGATTTGAAGGCATGATTGTCATTCTTTTGATTTTTATGGTGGTGATGATGATAGGGCATAGATTTTTGTGATGGCTGATCAGAGGAAGTAGGATCAAAATTAGGTTCACTTACAGGAGTAGAAAAACCCGACATATCAACAACAATGTCATTTGTAAGAAAATTATTAACTACTAGCATGTGAGGAACATGGAACTCATCAATATTTTTGACACAATTGATAATAGGTTGTTCTTCTATAAAACTAGTCTGAACTACTCTTACAACAAATAGAACTTACTTGGTTGCAACGAGGATGGGTGTAGGTAGGGAGGCAACACTAGAATCATATCCAAGACCGGTCTTAATGAATGGAGACCTTTGAAAATTGATTATATCATCTAATATTTCAATACTCTTTTCAAACTTCAAGATTCTGTTCAACTGAGCAATTGAATTTTCCAAATATTTTCTTAAGGAAACAATATTAGATTCTAGCTCTTCACAATTTTCTTCCTTTTTATCTAGCTATATTCTCACCACTTCTTTTGTCCTTCTTGCCTCTTCTAATTGAAATTTTAGGCTTATGATAATATTTTCTGATTCTTCAAGGCTTTGTCATTTTGAATTTTGAATCATGATCCTCTTCTTCATATTTTTGCAGTTGCTCCTTTTGTTTCAAATTCATTTTCATTAGCTTCTTTATTTCACTTAAGACACCTATGAGTTCTTCTCCAAGATCCACTTCTCCATATGTTCCATACTTTTCTTCTTCTTTTGAATCCATCAGTTATTTGACTTCATAAATCTTTGTTTCGATTTCCATAAAGAGAGTTTATTCTCTATCACTATCAACACTGTTTTCACTACTTTCTTCAGACGATTCATTGGCCCCTTTTGAGTGGAGGCTCTTCTTCTTGTTATAAGAGTTCTTCTTATTTTCATGTTTGTTTTGTTTGTGGCTATTTTAGTGTTTATGACATTTTCTCTTTATGTTATAGTCTTCTTCACTATCACTACTTTCATTTTTCACATATGGACACTTAACAACAAAATGTCCTACTTTTCCACAATTAAAGCATTTAAAGGGAAACTTACTTTTGTATTTTCTAGATCCCTTTTTGAGTTTTCTTAGAAAATTTTCTTACTTTGCATCTAATTCACAGCTGGAATAATCACTTGATTTGTTCTCTTTGTTCTTCATCTTCTTTGAGGATTTGAAAGTTGCCTCCATTTTTTATACCTTTTTCTTTTCAGTCCTCATTTCATATGCAATGAGGATCCCATGCAATTCATCCATTGTTAATTGATCAAGATATTTCATTTCCTCAATGGTGGAAACTTTGGAATCAAATATTAAGGGGAGTGACCTCAACATATTTTGCACATTCATTGTTTCTTCAATGGTTTCACCTAGTCCTCTCATGGTGTTGACAATTTCATCCACACGAAGGAGATAGGTTGCAACATTTTCTTCTTCTTTCATCTTCAGACTGTCAAACTGTCTTCTATGAGTTTGGAGCTTAGCCTTCTTGACCTTGTCATCTCCTTCATGGATGTTTTAAAAATTGTCCGAAATTTATTTTTCTCATTTAAGATGCATTACTTTGACAAACTATGAATCTAAAATTCCTCACAAGATGGCGT
>ML788547.1:102917-117153 GCA_009831015.1 Picea engelmannii | reverse complement strand
AATAACATAAATTACCTCCTTCTGTGACTGTGAAGACCACCCAAGTACTTGATGACCACATTTGGGTCCTGGGATTTATTTCAAACTAGATGGATTGCTTCCAGAATATTGTAGTGTACTTATGTACACTCTATCCTTGCCTCTATTAATAAGAGTGAAACCAAATCCCCTAGTCATATTCAAAATTGATATAGTAAAATTGGGTCTTGAGGAGGTCTTTGAACACCTCCCACTTAGGTACTAGTGGATCTCCCCCAACCTAAGTTCCTTCATATGGATTTCTCACAAATTCTATGGATGGCCTTCTAACTTCAATATAACAAATACTAATTTTTTATCCTATAATACATTATGCATACCAAAATAGACTTCTAATTGTTGCACCCATTTATTCAATTTAAATGCATCTACCTCACCTTCATAGGGATTTATTTCGACCTTCACTTCCATTTTAAACAAGTGATGAATAGATTGGTTATTAGAGTCCCCCTTTTTGATATTTTGGTTCTTCCTTCTCTTTCCTTGAATCCTCATGATATTCTAGTTTCTCATAAGCCAGGGGTTACTTCAGAAAAAGGTAGACTTTTTTCTCAAGAGTAGTCATGAGGACATCCATGCTCTTAGAAATATAGGTTACTTGACCTTCCAACCTAACAAATATTATTTCATATTTATCCATGGCTATTTCTCGTTTCTCTTCTTCCATTTATTAGGATCACATTTTCTTCTTAACGTTTCTTTTATTATATTAAGATTGATAGGGTACGATTCTCACAAAAATTTGGATTTTTTAAGTCAGGTAAGCATATACTACAATCAAACCACATAATTCCCAAATAAACCCACCCTAATACTGATTCTATCTATAAATTTACTTGGATATTCCAATGATTGGCCCACTAAAACAAATCTAAACTTAAAATGACTACGATGAGGCCATGCTTGATTGTGTGATTGTATTTTTTGTATTTTTAACACTTTGAGATATATTAAATACCATTCAAATAATTTGAAAACTACCGCATATGAAATAAAATAAAATAGAAAGGACACACACAATGTAACACAAATATTTACCCTGGAAAACCATATGGGAAAATCAACATTTAATAAAGGATTCTTTCTTCCATCTTCTTATATTATGGAGATTACAATACAGATTACAAATTTGGGCAAGATTATTATGCATTTATGAGACACTATGGTATCTTAGAGTCCTATGTAATATTCTTTTGTCTCTTTTCTTTTTTAGCATCTCCTCCATACTCCTACTCTTGCTATGGAACAACTCACAACTAGTCAAAAAGTGAACCATTTTCCCTCCTTCTGCTAGGTTTTTGATAGGTAGAATTAGGATTAGGTTAAGGGATTTAAAATCCTATTGGAAACTCCATGATTCTTCAAGAAGTATCTAGTGTATTTTCACATGTTACTAACTCCCCATATCTAAATTATGGTGAGTTGACATGGTTTCCACTTGGACAAATGGGGAATATTTGGGTCGTTACCATTTGTCAAGGCCACAACTTTTGCATAAAAACTCCATTTTAGGTGCATGATAGCTCATTGGAAAGATATGAATGAGAACAAAAAATTCCTTCTTGTATGAGAAAATCCTACGAAAATCATCATCTAACACCGGGCCCAAAAACATTGTTTAGGGCCCCAAAAATATGTTGAAAGTTGATGACTTGATTTTGACAAAATAAACACCATATCTGAGATGTTCCAAATTCTAACCCCTCCCAATTAGAGCATCAATAACTTCATATGTTACTTGTATATATCCATTTTGGATCATAATTCCCCATTTTGGGAGGCTTTTGGGATCTAAATCTTTAGTTTTGAAGTAGATGAGAAAACAATTCCTTAAGGTTCTCCATGGAGTACCATTTGGCATTCATTGGTAGTTGTAGACCCAAAAGTGTGTTAAGTTTTTCATAAATATTATTTTTTATTTTTCCCACACTTATAAATTTTTCATTTTTTCCTGGGTTCATGAGTCAATTCCATCCTTTTACAAAGTTCCGCCTCCTCCAAAATGCACCCGCCATTTCATCGTATCCATTTTTCACCAACACTTAGATTATTTTGAGTCTCTCGTGGGTTCATCACATACTCTCGTACAAGTCTAAAGTTCTGTTGTTACCAAAACACACACCAATGTTCTATAGTACTCATTTCACACCTTACTTAGAAAATTTTCTAATATTCACTGCAGGCCCAATTCACTCACTCGACTTATTGGATTTTTCACCATGACTCGTCCATCCATCTGCTTCATTATACTTAGCCAATTCTTTAATATTTCACTGTGGGTTTGTGGGTCATATCATATTTCTTCAAAAACTTTTTTCTCCTCCATCCGACCGATCTAAGTCTCATACTTAGTCATTTCTTGAAGCTTTTCACCGCACATTCATGGGTCCACTGGTTTGTGCTCATACTCCTACTTACATTTGATCCTCCACCCATGGTAATACACATGTTTCTTGTCACTCTTCCTGATGTATAATACATGTAAATATTATGAAAAATAATCAGTGGTTAAAATATTAAAAGGTCGTCATTAATGGCTACCTTCTCGATACAATTTTCCATTAATTCAAATCAATCTTTATTTGAAAGAAGAGTATTGAAGTATATTATGGTAAAAGGGGTTTTATTTGGTATTAATGTTCCAAAAGACTATATACATAATCCACCAACTCCATTAAGCACGACGACCATAGAAAAGGAAAGCTTCTATAGAGATACCCTCATTCCATTCAGATGATAAGATAAAAAATTTCTATGGTCCAGAGCATACAAATATTACTCTACATTTCCGCCAACAGAGAGAAGTTTCAATGATATTTAGACATTAGGAATTGCCAACACAGGTTGTGTTCCAAAGGTTTTTGATGCTGAATACCTAGTTATGTGGTGTATATATAAGTTTGACAAGAACCAAAGGATTATTCAACTACAAGGAGAATCCCCTATTTCTCTGTCACCTTCAACTTTCAAGAAAATGTTCAATCTACGATAGCCAATGATGAATTTTAAAGGAGATGAAGCCAAATATTTCTTGAAGGCTAAGAATGGTGGGAGATATCTCTTGTAGCAACATCTTGAAGACCCGAAAATAAGGCATGAATATTTATGAACCATCCAGGTTAGTCTGCTAAAATACCCCTACTAAGAAATGGCATGGCTTTTTGCTAGGGTAACTAGACATGAAATGGATCAAGCAAATGTAGTTGGTACTTTTCATGTAACTACAAAAAAACAAAATAAAAAAGGAAAATCAACCAATAGATAGCGAATGAGAGAAATCCATCACAATCAACAAATCGATCACATCCTTCTCTATTCTTTTCTTTTCTCGAAGAATCATCTAGTTGCGTCTTGTCGTTCCTGAGAAAACATAATTGATTTCTGATCTCTTCTCTTTTCCTTCTTTTCAGGTTTAGCCCTATTCCACTTTCATTTATGGTCCAAGATAGCCCAATCCCAATCCATTTTGGACGAATATAATTTTTATTTTCAGTCTATTAAAGACTACTATTATTTTTTGAAAATCCCAGAGAACTATTTCGGGGTTAAACTTTAGTGATATATTGAACTATGAGTTATTGAGAATAAGATATTACATTTTTTCCTATCATATTCTTTCCTATTTTGAATGAAAAACTCTTTTAAATTTCTCTTCATTGTGGACCTTTGTCTTTCTTTCCCATGAATGTGATCAAAATTATGATATTGTGATGGATGTGAGAATTATATTATTTTTCATGTAATCGTTATTTATTTCTGAACAATATTATGCATACTCTGTATTTTAATCTTTGAATATTCCCGGTCCTCTTCTCAAGAATTTGTTTTGTTAATATTTTATCTTTTAATCAACATTTTATATTTTATTGAGCATTAAAGATTTGGGTTTCTTAAAAGTATTATTTATTTCAATATTTCAAGAATCAAGATAAATATTTCAACTAAAGAGGCATACCACCTCTATATAAATACAAGGGGATTAATATCCTCATGATGTTGTTATTTGAATATTGACAAATCTAAACATCAAAATTTTTGGTGACCATATTGGGAGAACAAAAGGTTGGTTTTACAGACCAGAATCATCATGTCTTAGCCAAAACCTAATCGACCCCAGTTACAAATGGATTAGGAAATCAAGAAAGTGTTCATAATCATTTTTTCAATTTGGTATTATCTACATCAAGAATAAAAGAATAACTAAAAATATCATGGGAACCCTCACCCGCAAGGACGAAAGAGAAATTGCGAGTAAACAAAGAAGAAGATCCTGAAATTCAAGAAACAAACTGGAATCATATAAAGGACCAATAAAAATAAGAAAGAATAAACAAATTATGTTTCCTGAAGTTGGTGAAACCTCCAGAACAGAGACAAGGAGAACCCTAACAACGGGATATAGAGAATAAATAAACAAAGTTCCTTAAAATCAAGAATAAAGATGAAGAATCCCAAGAAGGAGGGCTAGGTCAATCCCTCTTAATTTTCAAGGGGAACAACATCAGTTGTTGACCCTTCCACAAGGAGTTATACCAATATTCTCAGGAGATGGAATCACAGATCCAAAGAGACATCTATACCAATTCTTGGAGGTTTGTGACACTCATTTGATAGAACACAATGACATCACGGTTAGAGTATTCATGTACAATTCAACAAGACAAGCTTGAGTGGTACCTCTCTCTTCTTGCTCAATCAATTTCATCATTTGATTATATGGAGCACATTTTATTGACTATGTATGCACCTCTATATGAATACCATACATTTCTTACATAATTCACTCAAATTTGATTGAAGAAGGGTGAAATAATCAAAGACTTCAATCTAATATTTTTCAAGACATTGAATCAAATTTTGGAGGAGCAATGACCAAATTCCCCTGTTATCTTTGGTTTTTATAAAAATGAAATGCCCTCAAATGTAAATTATGTAATCATATCCTCAGGAATAAACAATTTAAATGAATCTATTCACAAAGAAATGAAAATGGAGGATTTCATGTTAGAAACAAATGTTGATCCATATATTATTATCAGAAAAGTTCAGAGGCAAATGAACACTCTCGCTGTATCAGATCAAGGACTGTCCACATCCAAAAAAATTTAAAATTGGGGAGTTGGTGGAGGAATTCTTCAGGGAGTCATCCCTAATGTAAAAATGATCCAACCACAACTTAAGAAATTAATCAAAGATTAGAAATATCTCAAATGAATAGAAATATTCGATAGATGTAGAACACACTAATAAGGTTAAGAAGAGCTAAAGATTTTGTTCCTGCAAATCAAAATCCTAGAATTCATGTCCATGAACATAGAATAAACCCTATCCAAGAACAAAGAATGAGACAAGGAAAAGATGACGAGCATAGGCAAATGGAACCTAGAGTGCCAAACCCTATTGTTATCATGATAGAATAAAATTTTGAGAATTACGATCAAGAGGCCGATAACATTCAAGATGAAATTATTGAATCAATTCATATGGATGAAGGTGAATCATCCTTTTACTTTTTCAGCGAATAAGAAGAGTCTGACATTCTTCAAGAAATGTTGTGCAAACGAGAGCACAAGTAAACAAATTAAAAAAAAAGGACACTATCGAAAAAGAAAAGGAAAAGACAAAAGTGAATCCTGTAGAGATAGAAAAACAACAAATAATTGTTAATCAAGTGAAAAATCCACAATAAATGAACTACAATGTGATTGATGATCTGACCTAGTTAAGAATCACTTTTCCCTTCATGGAAGTAGTGAGAATTCCAAAACAAAGGGAAAACATTTTGAAGATTCTTGATGAACCAAGTAATAGAATATAAGTTGTTGTTACCAATTCCAGGAAACAACAAAATTCTACATCAAACAAGCAAAGAGGAAAAGTTCCACCATTTTATATAAGTATAGAGAACCATGATGTTGTATTGCATAACTATTTGATAGATAGCGGAGAAAAAAATAATATTATGTCCCTGTCAGTCATGGAGGCACTTGGAATGGAATGTACTAAATATTATGAAACTGGGGAAAGTATTTATGCAATTGATTCAAGAAAGGTTCCAACTTATGGAGAGATTAAATTTTTGTGCGTGGATAACTGCAACACCACACATCACAACAATCTTTTCCATCATAGTGGTATATTTTCCTCGAGCATACAAATTTGTTCTCGGAAGATATTGGTCTTCAATGATTAGAGGATACATAATGAATGACATAAGCTGCATGATGTTTCCTAACAAATATGGAACAATGGACAGAGTTCCTAGCAAATCCAGAAAATTTGTATCCATTAGAAAGAGAGAAAATGAACAAATGGAGAAGTATTTTGATGCATGGAAATTATATTGTTCTTAGTCCAGAACAGTTCAACCCTTCAAAGAAAGATGAGGAGAATTATTTTCAATGATTATGGAATATGTCATTCGATGGATCCTGCTCCAAAACATGAAGTGGAGTAGGAATTGTTTTCAAAAGTCCTCGGTCAATTATTTATCCACATGTTATCAGAATGGAGTTTCGTTGTACAAATAATGAAGCAGAATACAAAGCACTGATACAAGGGATGGATCTTGCATTGAATATGAAAGTAGAGAATTTCGTAATAGTTGGTGATTATGAACTAGTCATAAATCATATTAAAAAGAAATACAAGGTCAAGAAATAAACGCTGAAGTATTATGAAAAAAGAGTAATTGAACTTATGGACTCTTTCTATTCATTTAATATCTATTTCATCCCCAGAGATACAAATCAAAAGGATGGATCAGTGGAGGTTGTTGCATCCCTTTTTAATCTAGATGAATCCCGGAATAAAAAAAAAAATCATGTAGAGAGAATTTTCAAGCCTTCAGTACTTAACAACCAAGATTACCTGCAAGTTTTTGAAAACAAAGAAAAATTGGCTGATTTTCTTGCTAATTCAAGTAATTCTTCTAAAATCCTAGATGATCAAAATCATGCATCTATATCGAAAGATTGTATTGGGTTTGACTCGCTTTTCACAAGAGATGATCAAAAACAACTTCATGATACAAAGGAGGATACATCTATTAGAAAAGTGCATGAGACACAAAAGATAAAAAATTGAACTCATGAATTTCCAAAATATGTAAATCTTGGCAATGGCTGAACAAAGCAAGAAATTGATCAATATACTTCCTTGTTTAAAGAGTTTTATGATATTTTTTCTTGGACTTATGATGGTATAAAAGAATATGACAAGTCCATTTTCAACACATTATACCCCTTAAAGAAGGAGCAAAGCCTGTCAAGAAGAAATTAATAATAATCAATCCCAAGATGAAGCCTCTAGTAAAGATCAAGTTAGAAAAATTAAAGAAGGATCGAATAATTTTTCCAATAAGACATTTCAAATGATTTTCAAATCCAGTGATAGTCAGAAAGAAGAGTGGATAAATTCACCTTTGTGTAGATTTATGAGATTTAAATAGGGCAAGCATTAAATACAACTATCCACTCCCAAACATGGATATGTTACTCCAACAAGTGATTGGTTCATCCTTGATGTCCATTCTTGATGATTTTTCTGGATACAACTAGGTCTTGCTTACTGAAGAAGACAAACCAAAAACCACTTTTGCCACACCTTGGGAGACATATGCATATATTCACATGCCTTTTGGGCTAAAGAATGCTGGAGAAACTTTCCAATGAGGAATGGATCATTCCTTTAAATATTTTATTGGAAAGTTCATGGCTGATTATCAAGATGATTTGACCATTCACTCAAATTTTAGAGAAGAACATATAAAACATTTGAGGGAAGTATTTCAGCATTGCATATTGTATGGCATATCTCTGAACCCGAAGAAGTGTCTATTTTTTGTATTAGAGGAATTTTTTTTGGGTAACATGGAAGTAAGGAGGGGATCTATATTGATCTAGAAAGAATTAAGGAAATAAATGAATTGAATCCCCCAACATCAAAGAAGGGAGTCCAATCTTTCTTTGGAAAGATAAGCTTTGTACAGATATTTGTACCAGATTATGCAAACATTGTAAATCTCATTAATCTATTATTGAAAAAAGATCAGAAGTGTGAATGGACTCAAGAGATTCAAGCAACATTCACCATAATTAAGCATGCAATCGCTACTGCTCTAGTACTTGTTAGCCCTAATTTTGATCAATATTTTATAATATATTCATTTGCTTCATATGAAACTATTTCCTCAATACTCACACAAATAAATCTCAAAGGAGAATAATTTCCAATAAGTTTCATGAGTAAGACTCTTCATGACTATGAATTGAAATATTCAGAGATAAATAAGCAAACTCTCTCCTTGGTAATGGCGGTGGCACATTTCATGACTTATATTCTTTCATCTCATGTGATAGCCTATGTCCCAACCTCTCCAGTGAAGATGCTGCTAAATCAACAGTTGGGAGAAGGAAAATCAACAAACTAACTTGCTAAGATTCAAGAATATGATATTGCGATCAATCCATTAAAAGCAGTTAGAGGACAAGGGCTATGTAAACTAATGACAAGGATTGATGCAGTAAATGGGGATACATATATTTCAATAGGGTATTCATCATCCACATTAGAATGGTACAAAGATATTATATTTTATATTTTATTTGGTCAATTTCCAAATGACATGTCTTCAAAGGAAAGAAGGGAATTGAAAATAAAAGAAAATCAATATGTCTTGGTTGCCAAAGTCCTGTTTCAATTTTTTTTGATGGAACATTGCTGAGATGTATTGATTCAACAAAAGCTCAAAAAGTGCCTCGAGAATTTAATGAAGGTGTTTTTGGTGGACATTTTTCACCTACATCTACTGCACAGAGAATAATGAGAGCTGGTTACTATTTTCCTACTATTTTCAAAGACTCGTATTCTATGATTAGAAAATGCGTTTTTTGCCAAAAATTATCAGGAAAAATGAAAAGAGAATCAATTTCCTTGTAGCATGTAATAGTTGAAGATCCATTCATGCAATGGGGAATATATGTCATTGGACCCATCAATCCTAAGTCCAACAAGGGCCATTCATACATACTCACTAAAACTAATTATTTCACCAAGTGGCAAGAGGCTATAGCTCTAAAAACGGTTGATTTTGAAGAGATCATAAATTTCCTTAAAGAAAATATATTGTCAAGATTCGTAGTGCCAATTTTTTTTATAACTGATAATGAGTCAATATGTTGGACATACTGACCACACTGAGAAGGGGGGGGTGAATTAGTGTGACTATATTTTTACAAATTCTTACAAAACTTTAGTTAGCCATCACCATTCACAACATCATTACTCATTACTTCTATACACACTTAGTTGATTGTATGTAAACATATCTCAATGACATATATTAACAATAAAGAACTATGCATCATCACAATAAAAAAACACAAAGAACACCAGATATATGTATAATTTTATTTTGTATTACAAATTACAATCCTTGGGGTTTATCAACACCAACTGAAATGAGCACCAACTCAAAGAGAGCACCAAATCTCATTGCAAGACCCATCCTGCAGATCTCGACACCAACAGAGAAGAGGAATCCAACCCTCAAGTACAACAACAAACTTGTAGACATAAATCAATTTGTCAAATTGTACCAACAATCTATACCAACACAAGTGCATCACCTATGCACCACACAACCTGTTACATCAATCTCATCATCCAAATTATATCTACTCACCAATATCAATCACCAAGACAACTCTCAACAATATCACCAAGATAACCAACAAGATACCTCTACAAATACACCATACTCTCCATAAACCAAATACCATAAGTTGTCGCGATTTTGTTTCCATGATTCTTTTGTCATGGTTCTGCTACCATGATTATGTTGTCACAGTTATGTTGTCACGATTTTTCTTATGTGATTCTTCTACCGCACTTTTTCTACCATGATTTTTTTGCCACACGTTTTCTGCTGCACTTTTTCTGTCATGATTTTTCTGCCACACTTTTTCTGTTGCACTTTTTCTACCGTGAATTTTCTCTATCAATAATACCTGCCCAAATAACCTTTCACAAATGGATATTCAATATTCTCAAAGATCATGCACATAAGAGACCCTTTCTCTCTTATTTATACTTCTCCGGGTAGCTTCCTCAAGGGGTTATCTTCTAACCAGCTTACCCAACTTCCTTCTTTTGGGGCTAACCCACTTCTAACCACTTTTTCCACTTACAACCTCTTTATCCACAATTAGTAAACTCTCCACTTCTAGTTGCAACTAATTTATTTTTAATTGTTTTCTTGTTGCAACCATTTAACCCATGACTAACCACTTTGACTAGTCAACTTCTTCTAGGAGATTCTAGAACAATTTAACTTCTTTGAACTTCTAAGGGATTCTAGATAACTCATGAGGTTTCTCCAACTTTACATGGCCATAACTCTCTAACCATGAGGAGTTATGTGATGTTCCACAAATCACTGGAAATGGCATGACATATAATATCCATATGGAATAGTTTCTCCTACAAATTCATTAATCTTCATTACATTATTCCTCAATCAAACTTAGGTTCCCTAACCACACTTCTCGAATAATCAACCACCTAACCATTTGGAATTCACAAAGCATTTTCTCGTGAGGGATTTCACCATAATGGGACCACTTTGATAACTTTATCCAAGAGTGTCTTCTCGTGGGGTTTTCACCATAAGGGGACCCTTTGGAGTTTATCCATTTGGTTCTTCCTATCAACCATGACATGAAATCGATGATACAAATCCCTTTAATATCAACACATCATTATGAAACCACTTGACATCAACCCTTTGACAAAAATTACATCAATGACCATATAACCAATAATCAATATATCAATGATACAAACACATCACTATGAAAATACTTGACATCAACCTTTTTCCATCAATCCTTTGAAATCAATGACAACATAGTACAACAATCTCCCCCTTTGGCATTGATGGCAACACCAACATTGATGTCAACACCAATCATTGATGGCAACACTTGGACATGGAAATGCTCATGCTCCCTCTGTGATAATCACTCCTCATCAATGTTCATCTCGCCAAATCAATGTGACTATCACTCCCCCTTTGACATCAATGGAAAATTGTAGTTCTCTTTTTGGAGATGCTCCTCTTTCTTGAAATCTCCTTGGGGATTATCCCTCTATCTGGATGCCTTTGAGCTTCCTCTAAATAATCTATCCCCCTTTGGACAAGGGATATCACTATGATGCAATGCTGATGGCATGGATGCCAATCATCTCTCCTCTTGGAATCATTTTGTTGCAACTAATCATGTGAAGAAGAATAACTCCCCCTATGGGTATGTCTCCCCCTATATTCTCTGCAAGATGAAAAATATACTACCATTGCAATCTACTTCTACTCAACCAGAACATAGATCAATTTCTCAAGAATGATTTTCTCTTCCTATGATGATCCTTGGACCTGTCCATGCATCAAACTCGTGCCATACCATACATCATGAAGAAAAATATATGTCAACAATGAATAGAGAATCATGAACAAAACATCAACCATGTGCATCCTGTGGCCATAATGTGTTCCAACCATGAAAAACACCTATGTACATCAATAACATACAATATACCATAAGATATCATCAATGGAGTGCTTCAACCATATGACAAGAACATGTTCCAACTGTGTACCAACCATATGTCTCTACCAACATGCCAACCATGTGCCTCAAACAAGTGTCATATCACTCATGATATGCTTGTACCATGAACCAAGTGCCACAACCATGCATCTCAACCATCAATATATCAACCAAGCATATCAACTATATCATCCCATACATGATGTACCAAAACAAGTATATAATCATGAAAACCTACAACAAACTGTGTCAGACCCTGCAAAACAAAGTTATACCATCAAACCATGTTGCAAATCATTTGCATTGCCTCCTTTTCCAAGTATTTTACCACATGTATGTAGCCTCTTCCATATATATATCACGTATGTACGCATCCTTTCTATAGGTCACCTCACTTATGTATGCGACTTCCTCCATAGGAGCCCACGTATGCTTCAGAAAATGTTAATCTTGAGCTTACCTCATGAATGCCATTTTTTTCTGGTTGTTTAGTCTTCTTCATCCACTTCTGAAGGTGTATCAGCTTCTCAAAACTTGAGCTCTGAGCTTCCATATTTTCAATGTTGTCTTCCTTCCTAGCTTCATGTGTTCTTCTTGTCCTTCTATATGAAGCACTCTTCATGGACTATCTTCTTGTGTTCCAACAATCCTAGGATTTGTGGCCAAACCCATTACAACTGTAGCATCTCATGGTTTGACAATGAACAACAACGTGTCCCACTTGATTACATCTCCAATACCTTAGGGTGTTATGAAACCTTCCAACATCTTTCCTTGCATAATGTCTGCAATCCAAAGCTTTGTGGCCATATTCATTACATGAGAAGCAATGACCATGAAAATCATTTTCATACCTTTGCTTTGGTGTCAATATTGAAGGTGTCTCTCTTCTGAATTTGCTTTGAGGTGTAAATATGGCTTATTGATGTCTTTCTTTCTTTATTATTTTGAAAGTTTCCCTACTTTGTTTAGATGGTTGACTTGCAACATTGCTTCCACCTTTTGAGAGTGAAGGACTTGCCTCATGCTTCTTAGAAGTGTTACCTTCAAGGTGTGTAGCTTCCTTGTTGTATCCAAGACCTAACTTATCATTTGGTGATCTTTGGCTATCTAGGATCTCATCCAAGATTGTTTATATTTTCATGAACTTGACGTGAGTGTTTGACTTCTCTACTTTCTTTCTAAGATCAACAACTTCAGCTTCCAACTTATGGCACGACTCTTCCTTTTCATCTAATTGATTCTTCAATAGTTCCTGTATTCTTTTGGATTCTTCAATTTGGGTCTTCAGATTGACATTAACGTCAAGACTTTTGCTAAGCTCATCATATACCTTCTTTTTTTCTTCTTCTTGATTAATTATTTAATTCTTTAGTCTTTTGATCTCTTCTTCTTTTTCTTCCTATTGTGTCCTTTTAATTTCTTCTTGTTCTTTGAGAATTTGCTTTAGTTCCATGATATGCTTTGGGTACTTTTCTAGGACTTCATTAATGCATTTTTCAAGGTACTCAGAAGAAATTGAATAATGTCCTATTTCCATGCTAACATCACCTAACTCAGATACAGATTTTCCTTTAAACTTCAATAACTCTTCTTATTCATCTACATAAAATTATACTATATCTTCTTCTTCATTTGTAAGAGAGAATTCAAATTCACTAAGAGTATTATAATCAAAATATTTTGGAGAGTCTTTACCTTCATTGTCCTTGATGGAATTGTCTTCAATGTCTTTTCTTTTGTCTTGATATACCTTCTCTAGCTTTAGCCATAGATCCTTGGTGAAAGTACATTGGCCCATGCTTTCTTTGATAGATCTTGAGAGTCCATTGAAAATGATCTTGAGAGCTAATGCATCATTATTATTTTCTTCCTTTTGAGCTGAAAACTTTGACTAATAGCTGTTTTCCAAATACCTACTCCTTTTGCCTTCAAATACCCTTTCATTTCTATTCTCCACGCTGAGTAATTTGTCTCATCAAATATTAGAACTTCATCATCCATTTGTGTGTCCATGGATCTACTCCAAGATTGTTAATTCCTATAGTGAAGGCCTTCTCTGATACCAATTGTTGGACACACCAACCACACTAAGAGGGGGGGGGTGTGAATCAACATGAGGCTCATTTTACAACTTCTTACAAAACTTTAGTTAGAAATCACCATTCACAACATCATTACTCATTACTTATATTCACGCTTAGTTGCTTGCATGTAAACATATCTCAATGACATATATTAACAATAAAGAACCATACATCGTCACAATATAGAACACAAAGAACACTAGATATATGTATAAGTTTCTTTTGTATTACAGACAACAATCCTTGGGGTTTATCATCACCAACTAAAATGAGCAACAACTCTCATTGCAAGACCCAGCCTGCAGATCTCAACACCAACTGAGAAGAGGAATCCAAGCCTCAAGTACAAGACCCAACTTGTAGACAGAAAGCAATCTGTCAAACTGTACCAATAGTCTATACCAACATAAGTGCATCACCTATGTACCACACAACCTTTCACATCAATCACATCATCTAAATTAGATCTACTCACCAAGATCAATCACCAAGACAACTCTC
>ML788547.1:85277-102867 GCA_009831015.1 Picea engelmannii | reverse complement strand
AACTCCTTGCCTAAGAAGGGGCTTCCAGTTCCTTTGGACCCATGCATCGGTGGTTTTTGCCGAGGGCCAGAGACCCATAAACTGGCCTACCAACCCTCTCTCGGCGAGAGCTAGGGCTATCTTGACCACTTGCGTCTCTGGCAAGGCGATTTCTGGAATTTCCTCTAGTTTTTTTATGAATTTTGGAACTGGAACAGAGTGTTTGCGCTTACCTCCGCTGGCGACCAGCTTTCTGAACGCGGCTGAGTCTGAAATCGGGGGGGGAGGGGTCGAATCCTCACCCCCAGGGGCGGCCATGGCCGTCGCTGGCTGCTGCGTACCCGAGGCAGACTTCCCCGAACCCTAGCTCATTCGAAACATCAACTCGCCTAACAGTTTTAGGAGTTACCCTATCAGCCCAGATTGCATTTAACATTTGGGTTTCTTAAAAATATTATTTATTTCAATATTTCAAGAATCAAGATAAATATTTCAACCAAAGAGGCATACCACCTCTATATAAATACAAGGGGATTAATATCCTCATGATGTTGTTGTTTGAATATTGACAAATCTAAACATCAACATTTTTGGTGACCATATTGGGAGAACAAAAGGTTGGTTTTACAGACTAGAATCATCATGTCTTAGCCAAAACCTAATCGACCCCAGTTACAAATGGATTAGGAAATCAAGAAAGTGTTCATAATCATTTTTTCAATTTGGTATTATCTACATCAAGAATAAAAGAAGAACTAAAAAGATCATGGGAACCCTCACCCACAAGGACGCAAGAGAAATTGCGAGTAAACAAAGAAGAAGATCTTGAAATTCAAGAAACAAACAAGAATCATATAAAGGACCAATAAAAATAAGAAAGAATAAACAAATTATGTTTCTTGAAGTTGGTGAAACCTCCAGAACAGAGACAAGGAGAACCCTAACAATGGGATATAGAGAATAAATAAACAAAGTTCCTTAAAATTAAGAATAAAGATGAAGAATCCCAAGAAGAAGGGCTAGGTCAATCCCTCTTAATTTTCAAGGGGAACAACATCAATTGTTGACCCTTCCACAAGGAGTTATACCAATATTCTCAGGAGATGGAATCACAGATCCAAAGAGACATCTATACCAATTCTTGGAGGTTTGTGACACTCATTTGATAAAACACAATGACATCACGGTTAGAGTATTCCTGTACAATTCAACAAGACAAGCCTGAGTGGTACCTCTCTCTTCTTGCTCAATCAATTTCATCATTTAATTATATGGAGCACATTTTATTGACTATGTATGCACCTCTATATGAATACCATACATTTCTTACATAATTCACTCAAATTTGATTGAAGAAGGGTGAAATAATCAAAGACTTCAATCTAATATTTTTCAAGACATTGAATCAAATTTTGGAGGAGCAATGACCAAATTCCCCTGTTATCTTTGGTTTTTATAAAAATGAAATGCCCTCAAATGTAAATTATGTAATCATATCCTCAGGAATAAACGATTTAAATGAATCTATTCACAAAGAAATGAAAATGGAGGATTTCATGTTAGAAACAAATGTTGATCCATATATTATTATCAGAAAAGTTCAGAGGCAAATGAACACTCTCGCTGTATCAGATCAAGGACTGTCCACATCCAAAAAAATTTAAAATTGGGGAGTTGGTGGAGGAATTCTTCAGGGAGTCATCCCTAATGTAAAAATGATCCAACCACAACTTAAGAAATTAATCAAAGATTAGAAATATCTCAAATGAATAGAAATATTCGATAGATGTAGAACACACTAATAAGGTTAAGAAGAGCTAAAGATTTTGTTCCTGCAAATCAAAATCCTAGAATTCATGTCCATGAACATAGAATAAACCCTATCCAAGAACAAAGAATGAGACAAGGAAAAGATGACGAGCATAGGCAAATGGAACCTAGAGTGCCAAACCCTATTGTTATCATGATAGAATAAAATTTTGAGAATTACGATCAAGAGGCCGATAACATTCAAGATGAAATTATTGAATCAATTCATATGGATGAAGGTGAATCATCCTTTTACTTTTTCAGCGAATAAGAAGAGTCTGACATTCTTCAAGAAATGTTGTGCAAACGAGAGCACAAGTAAACAAATTAAAAAAAAAGGACACTATCGAAAAAGAAAAGGAAAAGACAAAAGTGAATCCTGTAGAGATAGAAAAACAACAAATAATTGTTAATCAAGTGAAAAATCCACAATAAATGAACTACAATGTGATTGATGATCTGACCTAGTTAAGAATCACTTTTCCCTTCATGGAAGTAGTGAGAATTCCAAAACAAAGGGAAAACATTTTGAAGATTCTTGATGAACCAAGTAATAGAATATAAGTTTTTGTTACCAATTCCAGGAAACAACAAAATTCTACATCAAACAAGCAAAGAGGAAAAGTTCCACCATTTTATATAACTATAGAGAACCATGATGTTGTACTGCATAACTATTTGATAGATAGTGGAGAAAAAAATAATATTATGTCCCTGTCAGTCATGGAGGCACTTGGAATGGAATGTACTAAATATTATGAAACTGGGGAAAGTATTTATGCAATTGATTCAAGAAAGGTTCCAACTTATGGAGAGATTAAATTTTTGTGCGTGGATAACTGCAACACCACACATCACAACAATCTTTTCCATCATAGTGGTATATTTTCCTCGAGCATACAAATTTGTTCTCGGAAGATATTGGTCTTCAATGATTAGAGGATACATAATGAATGACATAAGCTGCATGATGTTTCCTAACAAATATGGAACAATGGACAGAGTTCCTAGCAAATCCAGAAAATTTGTATCCATTAGAAAGAGAGAAAATGAACAAATGGAGAAGTATTTTGATGCATGGAAATTATATTGTTCTTAGTCCAGAACAGTTCAACCCTTCAAAGAAAGATGAGGAGAATTATTTTCAATGATTATGGAATATGTCATTCGATGGATCCTGCTCCAAAACATGAAGTGGAGTAGGAATTGTTTTCAAAAGTCCTCGGTCAATTATTTATCCACATGTTATCAGAATGGAGTTTCGTTGTACAAATAATGAAGCAGAATACAAAGCACTGATACAAGGGATGGATCTTGCATTGAATATGAAAGTAGAGAATTTCGTAATAGTTGGTGATTATGAACTAGTCATAAATCATATTAAAAAGAAATACAAGGTCAAGAAATAAACGCTGAAGTATTATGAAAAAAGAGTAATTGAACTTATGGACTCTTTCTATTCATTTAATATCTATTTCATCCCCAGAGATACAAATCAAAAGGATGGATCAGTGGAGGTTGTTGCATCCCTTTTTAATCTAGATGAATCCCGGAATAAAAAAAAAAATCATGTAGAGAGAATTTTCAAGCCTTCAGTACTTAACAACCAAGATTACCTGCAAGTTTTTGAAAACAAAGAAAAATTGGCTGATTTTCTTGCTAATTCAAGTAATTCTTCTAAAATCCTAGATGATCAAAATCATGCATCTATATCGAAAGATTGTATTGGGTTTGACTCGCTTTTCACAAGAGATGATCAAAAACAACTTCATGATACAAAGGAGGATACATCTATTAGAAAAGTGCATGAGACACAAAAGATAAAAAATTGAACTCATGAATTTCCAAAATATGTAAATCTTGGCAATGGCTGAACAAAGCAAGAAATTGATCAATATACTTCCTTGTTTAAAGAGTTTTATGATATTTTTTCTTGGACTTATGATGGTATAAAAGAATATGACAAGTCCATTTTCAACACATTATACCCCTTAAAGAAGGAGCAAAGCCTGTCAAGAAGAAATTAATAATAATCAATCCCAAGATGAAGCCTCTAGTAAAGATCAAGTTAGAAAAATTAAAGAAGGATCGAATAATTTTTCCAATAAGACATTTCAAATGATTTTCAAATCCAGTGATAGTCAGAAAGAAGAGTGGATAAATTCACCTTTGTGTAGATTTATGAGATTTAAATAGGGCAAGCATTAAATACAACTATCCACTCCCAAACATGGATATGTTACTCCAACAAGTGATTGGTTCATCCTTGATGTCCATTCTTGATGATTTTTCTGGATACAACTAGGTCTTGCTTACTGAAGAAGACAAACCAAAAACCACTTTTGCCACACCTTGGGAGACATATGCATATATTCACATGCCTTTTGGGCTAAAGAATGCTGGAGAAACTTTCCAATGAGGAATGGATCATTCCTTTAAATATTTTATTGGAAAGTTCATGGCTGATTATCAAGATGATTTGACCATTCACTCAAATTTTAGAGAAGAACATATAAAACATTTGAGGGAAGTATTTCAGCATTGCATATTGTATGGCATATCTCTGAACCCGAAGAAGTGTCTATTTTTTGTATTAGAGGAATTTTTTTTGGGTAACATGGAAGTAAGGAGGGGATCTATATTGATCTAGAAAGAATTAAGGAAATAAATGAATTGAATCCCCCAACATCAAAGAAGGGAGTCCAATCTTTCTTTGGAAAGATAAGCTTTGTACAGATATTTGTACCAGATTATGCAAACATTGTAAATCTCATTAATCTATTATTGAAAAAAGATCAGAAGTGTGAATGGACTCAAGAGATTCAAGCAACATTCACCATAATTAAGCATGCAATCGCTACTGCTCTAGTACTTGTTAGCCCTAATTTTGATCAATATTTTATAATATATTCATTTGCTTCATATGAAACTATTTCCTCAATACTCACACAAATAAATCTCAAAGGAGAATAATTTCCAATAAGTTTCATGAGTAAGACTCTTCATGACTATGAATTGAAATATTCAGAGATAAATAAGCAAACTCTCTCCTTGGTAATGGCGGTGGCACATTTCATGACTTATATTCTTTCATCTCATGTGATAGCCTATGTCCCAACCTCTCCAGTGAAGATGCTGCTAAATCAACAGTTGGGAGAAGGAAAATCAACAAACTAACTTGCTAAGATTCAAGAATATGATATTGCGATCAATCCATTAAAAGCAGTTAGAGGACAAGGGCTATGTAAACTAATGACAAGGATTGATGCAGTAAATGGGGATACATATATTTCAATAGGGTATTCATCATCCACATTAGAATGGTACAAAGATATTATATTTTATATTTTATTTGGTCAATTTCCAAATGACATGTCTTCAAAGGAAAGAAGGGAATTGAAAATAAAAGAAAATCAATATGTCTTGGTTGCCAAAGTCCTGTTTCAATTTTTTTTGATGGAACATTGCTGAGATGTATTGATTCAACAAAAGCTCAAAAAGTGCCTCGAGAATTTAATGAAGGTGTTTTTGGTGGACATTTTTCACCTACATCTACTGCACAGAGAATAATGAGAGCTGGTTACTATTTTCCTACTATTTTCAAAGACTCGTATTCTATGATTAGAAAATGCGTTTTTTGCCAAAAATTATCAGGAAAAATGAAAAGAGAATCAATTTCCTTGTAGCATGTAATAGTTGAAGATCCATTCATGCAATGGGGAATATATGTCATTGGACCCATCAATCCTAAGTCCAACAAGGGCCATTCATACATACTCACTAAAACTAATTATTTCACCAAGTGGCAAGAGGCTATAGCTCTAAAAACGGTTGATTTTGAAGAGATCATAAATTTCCTTAAAGAAAATATATTGTCAAGATTCGTAGTGCCAATTTTTTTTATAACTGATAATGAGTCAATATGTTGGACATACTGACCACACTGAGAAGGGGGGGGTGAATTAGTGTGACTATATTTTTACAAATTCTTACAAAACTTTAGTTAGCCATCACCATTCACAACATCATTACTCATTACTTCTATACACACTTAGTTGATTGTATGTAAACATATCTCAATGACATATATTAACAATAAAGAACTATGCATCATCACAATAAAAAAACACAAAGAACACCAGATATATGTATAATTTTATTTTGTATTACAAATTACAATCCTTGGGGTTTATCAACACCAACTGAAATGAGCACCAACTCAAAGAGAGCACCAAATCTCATTGCAAGACCCATCCTGCAGATCTCGACACCAACAGAGAAGAGGAATCCAACCCTCAAGTACAACAACAAACTTGTAGACATAAATCAATTTGTCAAATTGTACCAACAATCTATACCAACACAAGTGCATCACCTATGCACCACACAACCTGTTACATCAATCTCATCATCCAAATTATATCTACTCACCAATATCAATCACCAAGACAACTCTCAACAATATCACCAAGATAACCAACAAGATACCTCTACAAATACACCATACTCTCCATAAACCAAATACCATAAGTTGTCGCGATTTTGTTTCCATGATTCTTTTGTCATGGTTCTGCTACCATGATTATGTTGTCACAGTTATGTTGTCACGATTTTTCTTATGTGATTCTTCTACCGCACTTTTTCTACCATGATTTTTTTGCCACACGTTTTCTGCTGCACTTTTTCTGTCATGATTTTTCTGCCACACTTTTTCTGTTGCACTTTTTCTACCGTGAATTTTCTCTATCAATAATACCTGCCCAAATAACCTTTCACAAATGGATATTCAATATTCTCAAAGATCATGCACATAAGAGACCCTTTCTCTCTTATTTATACTTCTCCGGGTAGCTTCCTCAAGGGGTTATCTTCTAACCAGCTTACCCAACTTCCTTCTTTTGGGGCTAACCCACTTCTAACCACTTTTTCCACTTACAACCTCTTTATCCACAATTAGTAAACTCTCCACTTCTAGTTGCAACTAATTTATTTTTAATTGTTTTCTTGTTGCAACCATTTAACCCATGACTAACCACTTTGACTAGTCAACTTCTTCTAGGAGATTCTAGAACAATTTAACTTCTTTGAACTTCTAAGGGATTCTAGATAACTCATGAGGTTTCTCCAACTTTACATGGCCATAACTCTCTAACCATGAGGAGTTATGTGATGTTCCACAAATCACTGGAAATGGCATGACATATAATATCCATATGGAATAGTTTCTCCTACAAATTCATTAATCTTCATTACATTATTCCTCAATCAAACTTAGGTTCCCTAACCACACTTCTCGAATAATCAACCACCTAACCATTTGGAATTCACAAAGCATTTTCTCGTGAGGGATTTCACCATAATGGGACCACTTTGATAACTTTATCCAAGAGTGTCTTCTCGTGGGGTTTTCACCATAAGGGGACCCTTTGGAGTTTATCCATTTGGTTCTTCCTATCAACCATGACATGAAATCGATGATACAAATCCCTTTAATATCAACACATCATTATGAAACCACTTGACATCAACCCTTTGACAAAAATTACATCAATGACCATATAACCAATAATCAATATATCAATGATACAAACACATCACTATGAAAATACTTGACATCAACCTTTTTCCATCAATCCTTTGAAATCAATGACAACATAGTACAACAATCTCCCCCTTTGGCATTGATGGCAACACCAACATTGATGTCAACACCAATCATTGATGGCAACACTTGGACATGGAAATGCTCATGCTCCCTCTGTGATAATCACTCCTCATCAATGTTCATCTCGCCAAATCAATGTGACTATCACTCCCCCTTTGACATCAATGGAAAATTGTAGTTCTCTTTTTGGAGATGCTCCTCTTTCTTGAAATCTCCTTGGGGATTATCCCTCTATCTGGATGCCTTTGAGCTTCCTCTAAATAATCTATCCCCCTTTGGACAAGGGATATCACTATGATGCAATGCTGATGGCATGGATGCCAATCATCTCTCCTCTTGGAATCATTTTGTTGCAACTAATCATGTGAAGAAGAATAACTCCCCCTATGGGTATGTCTCCCCCTATATTCTCTGCAAGATGAAAAATATACTACCATTGCAATCTACTTCTACTCAACCAGAACATAGATCAATTTCTCAAGAATGATTTTCTCTTCCTATGATGATCCTTGGACCTGTCCATGCATCAAACTCGTGCCATACCATACATCATGAAGAAAAATATATGTCAACAATGAATAGAGAATCATGAACAAAACATCAACCATGTGCATCCTGTGGCCATAATGTGTTCCAACCATGAAAAACACCTATGTACATCAATAACATACAATATACCATAAGATATCATCAATGGAGTGCTTCAACCATATGACAAGAACATGTTCCAACTGTGTACCAACCATATGTCTCTACCAACATGCCAACCATGTGCCTCAAACAAGTGTCATATCACTCATGATATGCTTGTACCATGAACCAAGTGCCACAACCATGCATCTCAACCATCAATATATCAACCAAGCATATCAACTATATCATCCCATACATGATGTACCAAAACAAGTATATAATCATGAAAACCTACAACAAACTGTGTCAGACCCTGCAAAACAAAGTTATACCATCAAACCATGTTGCAAATCATTTGCATTGCCTCCTTTTCCAAGTATTTTACCACATGTATGTAGCCTCTTCCATATATATATCACGTATGTACGCATCCTTTCTATAGGTCACCTCACTTATGTATGCGACTTCCTCCATAGGAGCCCACGTATGCTTCAGAAAATGTTAATCTTGAGCTTACCTCATGAATGCCATTTTTTTCTGGTTGTTTAGTCTTCTTCATCCACTTCTGAAGGTGTATCAGCTTCTCAAAACTTGAGCTCTGAGCTTCCATATTTTCAATGTTGTCTTCCTTCCTAGCTTCATGTGTTCTTCTTGTCCTTCTATATGAAGCACTCTTCATGGACTATCTTCTTGTGTTCCAACAATCCTAGGATTTGTGGCCAAACCCATTACAACTGTAGCATCTCATGGTTTGACAATGAACAACAACGTGTCCCACTTGATTACATCTCCAATACCTTAGGGTGTTATGAAACCTTCCAACATCTTTCCTTGCATAATGTCTGCAATCCAAAGCTTTGTGGCCATATTCATTACATGAGAAGCAATGACCATGAAAATCATTTTCATACCTTTGCTTTGGTGTCAATATTGAAGGTGTCTCTCTTCTGAATTTGCTTTGAGGTGTAAATATGGCTTATTGATGTCTTTCTTTCTTTATTATTTTGAAAGTTTCCCTACTTTGTTTAGATGGTTGACTTGCAACATTGCTTCCACCTTTTGAGAGTGAAGGACTTGCCTCATGCTTCTTAGAAGTGTTACCTTCAAGGTGTGTAGCTTCCTTGTTGTATCCAAGACCTAACTTATCATTTGGTGATCTTTGGCTATCTAGGATCTCATCCAAGATTGTTTATATTTTCATGAACTTGACGTGAGTGTTTGACTTCTCTACTTTCTTTCTAAGATCAACAACTTCAGCTTCCAACTTATGGCACGACTCTTCCTTTTCATCTAATTGATTCTTCAATAGTTCCTGTATTCTTTTGGATTCTTCAATTTGGGTCTTCAGATTGACATTAACGTCAAGACTTTTGCTAAGCTCATCATATACCTTCTTTTTTTCTTCTTCTTGATTAATTATTTAATTCTTTAGTCTTTTGATCTCTTCTTCTTTTTCTTCTTATTGTGTCCTTTTAATTTCTTCTTGTTCTTTGAGCATTTGTTTTAGTTCCATGATATGCTTTGGGTACTTTTATAGGACTTCATTAATGCATTTTTCAAGGTACTCAGAAGAAATTGAATAATGTCCTATTTCCATGCTAACATCACCTAACTCAGATACAAATTTTCCTTTAAAATTCAATAACTCTTCTTATTCATCTACATAAAATTATACTATATCTTCTTCTTCATTTGTAAGAGAGAATTCAAATTCACTAAGAGTATTATAATCAAAATATTTTGGAGAGTCTTTACCTTCATTGTCCTTGATGGAATTGTCTTCAATGTCTTTTCTTTTGTCTTGATATACCTTCTCTAGCTTTAGCCATAGATCCTTGGTGAAAGTACATTGGCCCATGCTTTCTTTGATAGATCTTGAGAGTCCATTGAAAATGATCTTGAGAGCTAATGCATCATTATTATTTTCTTCCTTTTGAGCTGAAAACTTTGACTAATAGCTGTTTTCCAAATACCTACTCCTTTTGCCTTCAAATACCCTTTCATTTCTATTCTCCACGCTGAGTAATTTGTCTCATCAAATATTAGAACTTCATCATCCATTTGTGTGTCCATGGATCTACTCCAAGATTGTTAATTCCTATAGTGAAGGCCTTCTCTGATACCAATTGTTGGACACACCAACCACACTAAGAGGGGGGGGGTGTGAATCAACATGAGGCTCATTTTACAACTTCTTACAAAACTTTAGTTAGAAATCACCATTCACAACATCATTACTCATTACTTATATTCACGCTTAGTTGCTTGCATGTAAACATATCTCAATGACATATATTAACAATAAAGAACCATACATCGTCACAATATAGAACACAAAGAACACTAGATATATGTATAAGTTTCTTTTGTATTACAGACAACAATCCTTGGGGTTTATCATCACCAACTAAAATGAGCAACAACTCTCATTGCAAGACCCAGCCTGCAGATCTCAACACCAACTGAGAAGAGGAATCCAAGCCTCAAGTACAAGACCCAACTTGTAGACAGAAAGCAATCTGTCAAACTGTACCAATAGTCTATACCAACATAAGTGCATCACCTATGTACCACACAACCTTTCACATCAATCACATCATCTAAATTAGATCTACTCACCAAGATCAATCACCAAGACAACTCTCAACAATATCACCAAGATAACCAAAAAGATACCTCTAGAAATACACCATACTCTCGATAAACTAAATACCATAAGCTGTCGCGATTCTGCTGTTGCACTTTTTCTTCCATGTTTTTTTTGCAACACTTTTTCTACCACGATTTTTCTGCCGCACTTTTTTTGTCATGATTTTTCTGCCGCACTTTTTCTGCTGCACTTTTTCTGCTGTGATTTTTCTGCTGCACTTTTTCTACCACACTTTTTCTGTTGCACTTTTTCTACCACGATTTTTCTGCCGCACTTTTTCTACCACAAATTTTCTCTATCAATAATACCTGCCCAAATAACCTTTCATAAATGGATATTGAATATGCTCAAATATCATGCACATAAGAGACCCTTTCTCTCTTATTTGTACTTCTCCAAGTAGCTTCCTCAAGGGGTTATCTTCTAACCAACTTACCCAACTTCATTCTTTTGGGGCTAACCCACTTATAACCACTTTTTCCACTTACAACCACTTTATCGACAAATAGTCAACTCTCCACTTATAGTTGCAACTATTTTAATTTTAATTTTTTCCTTGTTGCAACCATTTAACCCATGACTAACCACTTTGACTAGTCAACTTCTTCTAGGAGATTCTAGAATAATTTGACTTCTTTGACCTTGTAGGGGCTTCTATATAACTCATGAGGGTTCTCCAAATTCACATGACCATAACTCTCTAACCGTGAGGAGTTATGTGATGTTCCACATATCACCAGAAATTGCATGACATATACTATCCATCTGGAATAATTTCTCCCACAAATTCACTAATCTTCAATACATTATTCCTCAATCAAACTTGGGTTCCATAAAAACACTGATGGGATACTCAACCACCTAACCATTTGTACTTCACAAAGCATCTTCCCGTGAGGGATTTCACCATAAGGGGACCACTTTGAGAACTTTATCCACGAGCATCTTCCCATGAGGGTTTTCACCATAAGGGGACCACTTTGGGGTTTATCCATTTGGTTCTTCCTATCAACCATGACATGACATCAATGATACAACTCCCTTTAATATAAACACATCAATATGTCACCACTTGAAATAAACCCTTTGACAACAATTACATCAATGACTATATAACCAATAATCAATATATCAATGATACAAACACATCACTATGACAATACTTGACATTGACCTTTTTACATCAATCCTTTGACATCAATGACAATATAGTACAACACAATATTCAAAGGATCAAAGTTCACTAAATTTTGTGGGGTATTTGGTATCATCATGGGGAAATCATCAAAATATTTTCCCTAAGGAAATGGTTTAGCTGAATCAACAAATAAAACTTTGATCTAGATCCTTAAAAACACAATTTTTGTGAACCAGAGGAATTGGCATACACAATTAATTGATGCAATATGGGCCATCCGAATTACACCAAAGGACAACACAAAGTTTTCACCATATACGTTGGTATATGGAAAATAAGACAAAATCCCCATTCACTTGGAGTTGAATTCTCTGACATACGCTGTCAAAATTGAATATTTATAAGAAGTTTCTCCTCTGCAAAGAAGATATGACCAGTTTATGGAATTATAAGAACAAATAAATGAGGCATTAAGGAAAATGACTCAAAGACAACAAATTATTAAGAAACATTTTGATCAAAGCACATCAACAAACGACTTTCAAAAGTGACAACTAACATTATTATGGAATAAATCCAAGGAAAAATTGTCTCTGCACACAAAATTTGAAGCATTGTGGATTGGTCCATATATTATTGAAAACATTCTTGGATATAATACTTATCTACTAAAAGATATGAAAGGGACAATGCAAATGTTTCCAGTCAACAAGAAACATCTCAAAAATTTATTCTCTTAAAAATGTTCAATCTCATCCTGTACATAATTTTCTTTTCTTTGTGTGTATTTTCAAAACCTTTGTTTTCCTTAATTTTACTGATTCCATGCCCAATGTTCAAGATTTCAGGTTCTCGATAACCCACAGGGAGTTATCGTCCCACAATTGGAGCTATTTGTTGATCCAAAAGAGTGTTAATTTTTTCATAAATCTTATTTTGTATGTTTCCCAAACTTAGAATTTTTTCATTTTGTCGCGGGTTCATGAGTCAATTGCATCCATGTACAAAATTCTTCCTCCTCCAAAATGCACCCGACGTATCCATTTTTCACCAAAACTTAGATTATTTCGAGTCTCTCGCGGGTTCATCACATACTCTCATTCAAATCTAAAGTTTTGTTGTTACCAGAATGCACTACCATGTTCTGTCGTACTCATTTCACACCATACTTATAGAGTTTTCTAATATTTCACCGCGGACCTAGCTCACTCGCTCAACTTATTGGTTTTTTCACCACAACTCATCCATTTTTCTACTTCATTATACTTATCCAATTCTTCAATATTTCACCGTGGGTTTGTGGGTCATATCATATTTCTTCAAAACCTTTATGTCCTTAATCTAATCGATCCAAGTCTCATACTTAGTCATTTCTTGAAGATTTTCACTGTGGGTTCACAGGTCTGCGGGTTTGTGCTCATACTCCTATTTGCATCCTATCTTTCGACGCCCACAATAATACATGTCTTTCTTGTCACTCTTCCCAAGGTATATTAAATTTAAATCTTATAGAAAATAACTAGTGTTTAAAATATTAAAAGGTCATTGTTAATGGAGACCTTCTCGAGACAATATGCCATTGATTCAAATTTAATTCAAATCAATCTTTCTTCGAAAAAAGAGTATTGAGGTATATTATGCTAAAGGGGGTTTTCTTTGGTATTAACTTTCCAATAGACTGTACATAATCTTCCAACTCCATTAAGCATGATACCCAGAAGAAAGAAAAACTTCTAAAAAGATACCTTCAATACATTCAAACGAGAATATACAAATTTCACTGGTCCAAAGCATACACATAATAATCTACATTTCTGCCAACAGAGAGAAGTTCCAATGATATTTGGACATCAATAATTACCAAAGCAGGTTGTGTTCCACAGGTTTTTGACGCTAAAGAGCTAGTTATGTGGTGCATAGATAAGTTCAAAAAGAACCAGATGATTATTCAACTACAAGGAGAATCCCCTTTTTCTCTATCACCTTCAACTTTCAAGAAAATGTTCAACCTATTAGAGCCAACGATGATTTTTAAAGGAGATGAAGCTAAATATTTCCTTAAGGATAAGAATGGTGGGTGGGATATCTTGCAGCAATATCTTGAAGACCCGACAACAATTCTTGAAGATTTATCAACCACCCAGGTTAGTATGCTAAAATACCGCTACCAATAAATGTCATGGATTTTTGCTAGGGTAGATCGGAAGGAACTAGATCGAGCATAGGTAATTGGTGTTGGTCATGTAATTGAAGCAGAAGATAATACAAAAGGAACATTGAAAAAACATATAGGAATGAGGCAAATCCATCACAATTAGTAAATTGATCACATCCTTCTCTATTCTTTTCTCTTCTCGTTCAAGAATCATCTATTTGAGTCTTGTCGTTCTTGAGAAAACATAACCGATTTCTAATCACTTCTATTTTTATTCTTTTCAGGTTCAGCCTTGTTCCACTTTCATTTTGTGGTCCACAATAGTCCAATCCCAATCCATTTTGGACGAATGCAATTTTTATTTTTCAGACTATTATTATTTTTTGAAAATCCCAGAGAACTATTTTGGGGTTAAACTTTAATGAATCTTGAACTCTGATTTACTAAGTGTTGGTCCTTAATTTTGTTAATGACTGTTGAACTACTCTTTTTGTTTCCCTACCCTTTCCTAGCTTCATTTTACATTCTGATTTTATTCTTCTGTATTCCTTAAGTGTGCTTCCATTATCCTTTCTGAAACATTTTATGACATGCATTAGTGTGATAAAATTTAGAATAAGAATTTAGAATATTTTCCATCAAGATAGAATTCTTATTTCTCATTTTAAATTTGAAATATGAAAAGGAAAAAATGCGCTACAAGAATATTGTTATTCTTGTAGCGCCAAGAGTAATCATTGTTTCAAATGCGCCAATTCCCCAAGATCGTGTCAGTAGTTGTTCGAGATCATTGCCTAAACTCCCATATCATTTATGATTATGATTAGGTCATGTTTTCAGTTTTGATACTTATTCAAAGGAATTGGGTTTGTACTCCATAAGTCCAATATCAAATCGCAGGTTTCGTGCCATGATTTCTAATGACACATGATTCACTTCATATATCTATGTATTAGATTAAACATGTTTTGCAAGTAACCAAACTCTTCCACAACTTTCATATTTTCATAGGTTCCAAAAAATACTACTGATAGAAACCCTAAGCACTCTCAGATCTACAGGGATTATAATCAATATCATGGCTCCTAAAAAAAGTAGACAAATCACTTGTTTAGAACCAAAAGGTGTAGAATTGCTTGAGGCTTATCCTCAAATCTCACAGAAATTCAGAGATGTAGGGTGGTTTAATTTTTGTTCCACATTCTAGGGTTATCATGAACAAGTCTCCATGATGTTTTCGCAAAACTTTGATGGATTTGAGACAGTGGTGGGAAAAGTTATGATACATGTGACAAAGCATTCGATTGGGACCGCATGAAGGTTATCGGTTTATGGATAAAGATGGTAGAAGAAAGAGATGTTGCCTATTGAAATCGTAAATCAGTTTTTACTTCCAGAATGTCAAATCCCTAACTGGAGTCAGGTATTTCACAGAATTGGTTGAAGAAAGAATGGGAGACTTCTTTGATGATTATTCGCAGGTACATTACATGTGAATGGAGGTTTTCCCTTGTGCACCTTTATCATATTAGGTTTATTATGGATTTGAATGGTGATAGTCCTCTGTGTTTTCCTTTATTTTTATTAAAAATCTTTTCAAATATGTCTAAAAGGATACAAAATCATCCTGCAACCGTTGGTAAAAGTATATTTCATCAAAGACTTATCGAAACCCTGGTTATGTATGCATTGGGAGAATTCCAACGTTCTTAGGACTGGCTGATTAAATCACTCAATCTTGAAGAACATGAATCCAAGAATAAAACCACTCTAGAAAAAAATCCAAAAAGGTAAAGAGGGTTCCTAAAACTCCTACTATTAAGAAAGAAAGTTCCCCTGTATCTATAATAACCATATCTAGAAAAAGGAAGTTGCAGTCACAATAGGAGATTGAAGATTTACAAAACGATTTCCTTGTAGCCAGGATGACCAGAACGCATAAGAATAAGTTAAAAATGGAATTAGAAATGGAAATTAAAACTCAAATTGAGTCCCCTGTTCGAAAAGACGAGTCTAAAGATTACAAAGGAATACATGTCAGAAAATCAACTAAGCAAAATCTTAAACAATCCATACAAAAACAAGATGAACCTGTTGCAGAAGTTAAAGGTAATAAATTGATCAAGAAAGGAAAGAGTAAACCAGTAGTGAATTATCCCAACAAATCTAAAACCAGGGCAACAAATAAGATGAGGTTAAATTCAAAGGCCTTATTCCATCCTTCTATTAAGAAACAAAATGTAATTATCATTGATGATGATACAATGGAAAGTACAGAGGAGGAAAAGGGACAGTCACCAGTAAGTTCTTCACAGAAGTTGAAAAAGTTAAATTGGATCCTGAAGAAGAACATTATAATGAACCTATGGAGAAACAGCGAAAGGATGAGAAGTAACAAAAAATTGAAGATCACCCAATGAGGCATGTAACTAGAGCAACAAAAAAGATAAGTATAAATTCTAAAGCTTTACCCAAGTCCTCTTTGAAACGATGTCATTTGACTATTCTTGAAGACAATCTAGAGAATGCTAAGATCAAGCAAGAATTTGACTATTTTCCAAAGATAGAGGAGCTACAGGATGTTCAGGAGATGAAAATGTTAAGAAGTGCTAAAGCAGAAGAGATTGTTGGTGGTTCATCTTCAAAGGGTCATAAATATGAATTTAGAGTTAAAAATCCCAAATTTTCCATTGATCTAAATCGACCCGCTCTAGATGAAGACTATACTGAATTCATAATAGAGAAAAAGGATGCAAAAGATGGGTTTAAAGAATTGCAAGCCATGATTATGAAGATGAAGCAGGAATAGTGGATGATAGAACAGTGGAATTCCAAGAAAAAAGAAAAGTTACAGAAACTTAAGAAGAAGAACAAGGCTCAACAAGCATTGCTCAAAGAGGTAAGGGAGACAAACATCAAACTTTATTGGGATAATGTGGTTTTGAAAACAAAGATTAAATAAATAAATACCAAAGGTTTTTCTTCTATTATACAGTGAAGATTTCAAAATTTGAGGCATCATACAATTTTGACTTTTTGTTGAATACAAGAAATACCTATGCGAAAGGTTTTGAAAAATTCATCAAAAGATACATAGAGGCAAATTATTTTTGAATATGTAAGGAAATATAGGAGCAACATTTACAATTGAGGAAGACCTTGTCAGTAGGCTTGTTATATATCTATCTTTATCATTTGCTAAAGTAATTCGATTCTATACAGATTTTGATCACCACAACAAGGATGTCTATTCTTCAGGCTAATCTTAAAGGACCATCTCAGCATCAGATTGACTTGTTATTTTGTGAGATCTGAATATCTCATCAGATCAGAACTAGTCAAAAATCAAGTATATCTAAAGACTAGGTTGAAGAAATCTGAATTATATGTATGAGAGGATATGTCTCCTAAGTTCTAGCTAGAAAATAGGATCTTATATAAACTGTATCTAGAAAGTAGGATCTTTAGAAACTAATTGTTGTGTATAAAAAATGATCTGATTGACATAATGAAGGGTTGATTGGTTGGGAACCATTGGCCATTTTTGAGAAAAAATTGTTT
>ML788547.1:62307-81955 GCA_009831015.1 Picea engelmannii | reverse complement strand
TAACTGGTTATAAATGAAAACAATAGGTAATGAATAAATGTTGAATGCTAATTGATGAGTTTTTGTGCAAGAGGGAAGTTTTGGGAAAAAGAGCCCCACACTCATTCACCCCCCCTCTAAGTGTGGTAGGTGTGTCCAACAATTGTTATTTATTTATGTTCAATATTATGCATATTCTATATTTTAATCTTTGAATATTCCTGGTCCTCTTCTCAAGAATTCATTTTGTTAATATTTTATATTTTAATCAACATTTTATATTTTATCGAGCGTTAAAAATTTGGGTTTCTTAAAAGTATCACTTATTTCAATATTTCAAGCATCAAGATAAATCTTTCAACCAAAGAGGAGTACCACCTCTATAAAAAAGCAGGGAGATTAATATCCTCATGAGGTTGTTGTTTGGATCTTGAAAAATATAAACATCAACAATAGTTGACTCTTCAATCCCACTTATCAAATTTGTTGTTGATCCCTTAAGGCCATTTTGATCTTCTTTTGTAGAATTGTGTTATCTAGTAATTATGCCTATGCATATGGTGCTGAATATTCAAAGGAAGGTAATGCTTGTCCCTCTTCATGCTCATCGAGCATGGATGTATCATATGATTTTAGGTTCTCTACATATAATATTTAATAAATGCACATATAAGGTGAAAGCATAAGTTTGTAAGCATTGTTACCTACCTTCCTGAATTTTTCTAAAGGCCCATATCTCAAGGATTTTATTTTCTTCCCTTATGAAGGTGTAATCAAACTCCATGTCTTACTTAAACATTATTTTCAATCCTTTGTTTATCATGTGCAGTCTTGTATTTCTCTTGAAGTATTTTCCATATCCTATCTATGAAGTTTTCTACCTTCAGTTCATCACTTGAGGATGCTACATTGCTTCAGGTTGTCCATATACAATAGCCGATGGGGATGGTGGTAAATACACACAAAGTTTTTCAAAAGGAGACTTAATTATGGAAGTGTTGACAACTCTGGGATGCCTTTGATTGTAACCTCTCAAAAGACGAATCAAAGACTATTTACTACCTCTGTTTTCCCATTAGTTTGTGGGTGAAAAGAAATGGATATCTTCATTTTGGTATCTAACTTATTTCATAATGAAGTTCAAAATATATTGAGGAATTGTGTGTCTCTAATAGAAATGATGCCCCTTGGAATCCCAAAGTGCACCCAAAGCCTTTCAAAAAACAATCTTGCAACTTCTTGTCCTTTAATGGTCTTCTTACAATCCATCAAAACACACATATACTTGAACCTATCTACTACCACATATAGTTAGGCATTCCCTCTTTTTTTCCTCGTAAAACCTCAAGAAAGTCCATGGATATGGTTTCCCATGGCATTGGAGGAACTAGAGTGGATTATATAGTCCTTGCTTCCTATTATTAATACTGGTGGTACAACATAAAATACAACAATTTAGCAAACTATTCTTGCATCTTGTACTAATAAACATAACTCTACAAGTTATCCACAGTCTTCTTGACACCAAAGTGGCCAACAACTTTGGATATTGGTCCTCCCTTATTATTTTTACTCTTTTTTGTTACACAAAGCTTGCTCATCTTGGAAGGTGATCCATTTTGGAGATTCTAATATGCATCTATTTGTTCTTTTATCTTTACAACTATTGATACACTCCCTTGAGGTCCTCATCTTCCACATACTCCTCTCTATATGCTTCATGTGCATAATGGCTCTCAGAGTTGTAATTTTTGTTGTTGGTAGTATGTACAAAAGATTAGCCAACCTGTTCATAGTTCCCTTCTTATATTTAATCACTAGATGAAATTATTGTAGAAATCCCCTCCATTTATAGTGCATTACTTGTTGGAGCTTACTCTAGTCCTACAAGTATTGTAGAGCTAGTCATTGATATGGATAATGGTCTCCTTACCCAATATATAGTGCTTACATGCCTTTAATGCTTGAACCAAGGCATATAGTTCATTTTCATATGTAGGGTAGTTCAATACTACTTCATGGAATAACTTAGAAATATAGCACAACGATTTCCTCCCTTGCATTAATACTTCTTCAACAACATATCCACTAGCACTAGTTTATATTTGAAAATACTTCTGTAAGTTTGGTAGTATAAGGATTGTGGATCAACTAATATTTTTTTTAGTTCTTCAAAGGAAATATGCTAATTCTTATCCCACAGTAAACTCTTATGAATAACCATTATAGGATCAAGTGGTGTTTCCATAGTTCAAAATAATGTTATAAACTCTCTTAAATATTGGGTGGCTACCACAAAATTCCTAACTTCTGTGACATTAGTAGGAGTGGATCATTTAAGGATGGATTATATCTTTGTAGGATCAATTTTCAACTCACCTCCACCAATCACCTACCCTAAGTACACCAAGGATTTCTTAGTGAACAATTTGTTAGTAGTTGATGTTTTATTAATGTCTCTAACACTTGCTTCATATGTAACACATGATCCTCCCAAGTATAACTAAAGATCAACATGTTGTCTAAATAAAAAAATGAAAAATAAATGGAATGGATGCAAGACATCATTCATTAAACACACACAAGTAGTTGGTGCATTACATAAACCAAAAAACATTATTAGCCACTTGTAAAGTCCTTGTTTGGTATTGAATGATTTTTTCAAAGTGTCTTCTTCCTTGATCTTGTAAATTCTAACCTTGTACAATATCTACTGTAAACAGATATTCAGAAAAGAATAGAAAAGATACAATGAAAAATACAAACATTACACAGATATTTTTCCTTTGGAAACCCAAACCGGGAAAACCAACATATTCTATATTCATTCATTCATTCATTGTGTTACAATGTTTACAATACAAAATACATATAGGAGCTAGCGACATCCAAAACCCTAACCCAATGACCTGGATTAGTCCAAAACCCTAATTCCTTAACCGGAAATAGAAAACCATCGGCAAAGAAACCATGTGCCGAAAAACCACCTAAATATAACGCGGTCCCAAAAAATGCGTTCCCGATCCAGAATATAACACTACTATTCCTAAAAAGAATATAACACATACCCAACAGATCTGATGATATCTAGATTTCAAATCTTGGTGAAGTACTTTGCTTGCTGCAACTGATCTAACAAGACAACAATCCCTACCAAAGGATACCAATTATGGAGAGTAATTGTATTTAGAGATTTGTAATCAATGCACATTTTCCATGTCTCATCCTTCTTTGGCACCAAAAAGTGTGGGAATTGCATTGCATATTTAAACATTTCAATCTAACCACTACAGATCCAATATGGTAAGTACATATTGCATATTTAAATAATTCAGTCTCCAATTGTATATAAACATTCATTTCTATGATAAATAGATTAAATGACTTGGAATTTTAATACCTCTCTACACTACAATGATTTAGTCATATAAGAGCTTATATGTTATCATAGACCAATTCTCTCGACCAATGTGGAATAATAAGTTCTTTTTATAGAAATGTATTTATGTTATATAAGAAAATCCAAGAAACACATAATTTATATATGACTTATTTTCTGTATCAAAAAAATTGACAAATGATAAAAATATTAAAGATGTCTTAAGGGTACTTAAGCCATGGAAGTGGACTCCATAAAGACATAAGTCCCACCATATCAAAATATGAAGGAGGAGGATTGCTTCCACGAATTCCATAAGGACATAAGTCCCACCATATCAAAATGTCAAGGAAGGGGATTGTTTCCAAAAAAAAAACATTGATGTTTATGATCACAAAGATGAGTAAGAACTAGAAGTGCTGATTTTCCTCATCAATATGAATGATATTGACTCCCATTGTAAAAAATCAACAATCAAGACATTGATTATTGACTTGGAAGAGAAGTTTGATGCACAATCTAATTTGCATGGTATGAATGCCAAGAAAAATCAACATCAACAAAATCAACATAAAACCCATTACCTTACTCCGATGTCGCAATTACTAATTTTCAATATTTTGAAGTTTAAACCTGAGTCTATCTGAACACCTATGCACAAAGACAAGAGGTTAAAGCCTCCTCTTTAGTTTGATAATGAGAACTAAAACAATATCCTACAACCTCATATATTTTAAATCCACATTGTCTAATAATATTGATCCTAAGTTTCTTGCTACCATATATTTTGGCTTCCAACCCCTCGTTTGACATCAATTACATCTCATATTTTTAATTTCCGATTTTAAAATTTAGAAGAAGTTTTATGAAACCATATGGAAGGATAATGAGATTTCTTAGAAATTGGAAAAAAAAATATACCAATAAAGAGAATGTAGAATACGGAAATTCATTTAGAATATGCATTGTGTTATAACAATTCTAATAATTTTTAATTTATAGATTTATATTTATTAAAATTGTTAATGGTGTGTAATTAAATTTAATTGTTTAATAAATTTTTTTAATGAAATAAATGTTATTACACTGATTTTATTTTTAATAACTTAAATTAATTTTAACTATTTTATTATTATTATTTTAATTATTAAAAAATTGAAATGAGAAAATATAAATTATTTTTAAATTCATTTTAATTTAAAATTTATAAATTACAATTTTTTTAAATACAAAATTTTTAAAATATATTAATATATTAAAAAAAAAAATCTCTTAATGTTTAGTGCTTGTTCAAGTATAAAAAATTTATTAATAATACTTAGAAAAATAATTGTAAAATAGCTAATCCTTATCTTAAAATTTGTTGTTTCCTAATATGATAAAAAAAAAAATCCAAAGACTTTGTCACTATCCTTAAAATTATGTTTTAAAATATGAAAGAGTACTTGAATTACGTTTTAAGAATATAAGAACTCTTTGTCTGTATATATTCTTAAATGTCATATAATTTTTTTTCTAACTATACAATTCCTTTATTTCACAAAATTATATTTATATATGGTGAGAAGTTAAATGCACTCTCAATTCTTGAGAAATCTGGAAATTGACCCCTCTCCATTTAATAAATCTATCGTTTATCATCTAAATGAAAAAAAAAATAAGAATACATTCCATAGTGGATCCAACCATGTAATTAATTTTTTTCCTTAAAAATGTATATGAAGAATTTATTCTAATGAAAATTAGAAAACTTGAATCAAAACTTAAAATATGCATAAACACTTTAAATTATTCATAAAGAGATAAGTGCCATTTTTAATCAAATAAATAGATCACAATGCCTTCAATTATACATAAACTTGTAAAATATCTTAATCAAATAAAAATAAATAGATCACAATGCCTTAAATTATACATAAACCTGTACAATATCATGAATTTGTTCTTAATAAAGTTTAAAAAGTTATTGATGGTCGAACTTATAAATAGATTAGAATGACAATCATCTTCAAGGGTCCCGAAAGTTTTTTAGGTCTGCAACTTCTTCCCTATTATGACCTCCCGAACTAGCAATGGTGGCCCTCGCTCAAGGAGGAGCTACCCCCTCTTTCCGAACCGTACTGGTTGGTAGCAACCGACACCCTTAGACCATTGCCTACACCCCTGACACCTCATGTTTGCCCAGTCCAATGGAAACAAAACATACAAAAGGAGCTAAGGAAATCCCTACAAGTTTGAAATCGTTCCTAGTTCAGACCTCGCAGAACCAGAAAACAGACAAGAAAAGCCTATCGACCTACATCTCGCAGGTAGAGGAAATTTCGCGGTACAAAATCTTGTCGCCCCTCCTGGGGGAGGACGTCCAATACATGCAATACCATGCTCTCATATGCAAATTTATGGGCCTTTGGCCATCTGAGAAATCCCTCATGTGGTGGATCAAAACCAGTTGGAAGCCCAAAGAAGATATCTCCCTCAAACTGAGATCTAAAGGATTCTTTACGACCATCTTCAACCTGACGGAAGACTGAGAAAGGGCCTTCCAAGGAATATTGTACTTCTTCAATTCTGATGGCCTATATATGTGGATCTGGAAAGAGAACTTCAGTCTGGAAAATGAAGATTTCACTGCATCCCTGGTATGATCAAACTGTACCCGCTCCCGCAGGAGTACAAATGCACGAAAATTCCAGAGGGTAAAGGGAACACTCTCAGATCCTTTGTTAGAATTGTAGAGGCCACCCTTCAAGGCCACTATACCTCCTACGCTTGGATCTGTGTCTACCTCAATGTCTCCAAATCTCTACTAGCTTCAATTTTCCTCAGATATAGGGAGGTCAACTGGCTCCAGACCCTAGATTATGAACACATTCCCTTTCGATGCCGAAAATTCCATGCTCATGGGAACCTTTTCCGAGAATGTCCCCTGAACAAGAAAACATACCCCCCTAATCCCCATTCAGAAAAGGATGAGGCAGGATTTGAAAAATTCAAAGCCAAGCACAAAACCCAAAAGAAAATACCCACCCAACCCAACCTCGAAGGCCCCCGCATTAGTAATAGTTTCAACTCCCTAGCTAACCTATCGGAGCAACAATCCCCCGACCCAAACCCTATAGTTGAAACCCAACCAAGTGCCCAATCTGATCAAGAACAAGAAATTACCGTCTCTAACTCTCCCTCCCCCCATCCTCCAAAACAAGATGAACCAATGGTCCCCTATGAACCCCTAAAGGAAGAGCATGACAATCTAGAATACATGGATTTGGAGGAGTTATATCTTCAAGGAATAACAACAACATGTGAACGGAAAGAGGAACACTCGATACCAGATCAAAAAATAAGACTATTGCAAAGTGCCTTGATAAATTTGAGGAATAAAGAGAAAGGAACAACAGACCCAAAAGGTAATAACATTGTAACTGCTTCTCTAGGAATAAAAAACACTTCAAGAAAATAAATTATTAAGGCTCTCAAAGATGACAAAAAAAGAGGAAGGCCATCCAACAAGCAAATCTTACAAGAACTGGGAGAACTCATTTTAAATTCTGGAAGGATCAAGAGTATGGAAGTAAAATTCTCCTCACACCCCCAACCTTCCCAATGAAATTCATCTCATGAAATGTAAGAGGCCTTAACAACCCAAGTAAGCAAATATGCTTAAATACCTTGATATCTGAGGAAAATCTTCTATAATGATGATACAAGAAACCAAGTGCACTTCCACAACTATGGAAAGAATGGACATCAAATGATGGAGAAGCCACAATATCATAGAAATAGATGTCGAAGGAGATTCATGTGGCCTGGCCATCCTCTAGAACCCCAGTGAAATCTCCCTTTCCTCCTTCTTCATCATCCGCTGCACCATCACAACCAAATTCCAACCAATAGGATCATGCCATTAGGATACATCACCAACATCTACGACCCTCAAATCATGCAAGAGAAATTATCCTTTATGTAGTCCCTATCCCTTATTGCTCCTCTCTTTGAAAGCCAACCTTGGATCATAGGGGCAGACTTCAACATCATAACCTCTCTCCCAGAGAAAATCAGAGGCTTAAATTGCATGTATCAAGACTTTGAAATATTTAAAGACACCATCAACAACTTGGGCTTGGTAGATTGGGAAACCACTAATGGAACCTATACTTGGAGCAACCACTGAGCTGACCTGCACCACATAGCCTCCCATTTGGATTGCTTCCTCATCTCATAGTCTCTTCTTCATCGAAACTTCACCATAGAAGGCACCATTCTCCCCTATCATGGCTCGGACCATCGGCCCATCAACCTCCTTGTCAACATCACAACTACTCCCAAGAACCGTCCCTTCCGCTTTGAATCCTTATGGCTGTCGGAGCCCTCCTTCCACTCTAAATTTCCCTCTTTGTGGAAGGAAACATCCATTAAATCACGCTACCTGATGTATAGACTCCATCAATAACCAAAGAACCTAAAACAACAAATCAAGGAATGGAATAAATCAAAATTTGGCAACATATTTCAAGCCAAAAAACAACTGCAATAAAGAATGAAACAAAACCAACATCATATGATCGCTTCAGGGCACTCCCAGGAGCTTATAGAGGAATACGTATCTCTCATGGCCTAGATAGAAACCAAAGAAAAGCACGGTGAAATTCTCTGGAGAGAGAAATCAAGAATCTGGTGGCTCCAGGAAGGAGAGAGAAACTCAATTTTTTTCCACAACTCGATGATCCAGATGAGACACCAAAAAAAAACTATCTCGCTAAAAGATCAACAAGGAAACAAATTAATCAACCACTAAGACATCCAATCAGATATTCTACAATAGTACATAAATTTTATGTAAGAACCACAGTTGAATCAAAAGGATTACTCAGCATATTCCAAAAATGATAAATGAAAATCATAATGAAGCCCTGATGAGGCCAATCACAATGGAAGAGGTAGAGCAAGTGATCTAGGAGATGTCGAAAGGGAAATATGCAGGACCAGATGGATTCACAATGGACTTCTACCATGCCTGCTAGACAATAATAAATAATGAAGTTTGGTAAGCAGTGGAAGAGTCCAAGAAATTCAAAACATTCCTCCCAACTTTCAACGCCACCTTCATCACTCTCATCCCTAAAGAGGAAAAATTAGAAACCCAAAACAAGTTTCACTCTGCAATTTTATCTACAAAATCATTTCCAAACTCATTACGAATAGACTAAAACCCCTCCTCCCCTCTGTCATCTCCCCTAAGAAGACAAGTTTTGTGGAAGGCATACAAATCCTAAATAGTATCATCCTAACACATGACCTTATCCACCCTATTCATTCCTCTAAGAAACCCATAATTCTCATCAAATTAGACCTCTTAAAATCCTTTGAAATCCTAAACTGGAACTACATACTCAACATCCTGACCGCTTTTGGCTTCAGTGAAACATGGATTTAATGGATACACTCTCTTCTCTCCTCGACCTTTTTTCTATCTTGGTTAATGGTTCCCCATCCCTGACCTTCTCTCCAACTAGGTGTATTCGTTAGGGAGACCCCCTCTCTCCCTTCCTCTTTTTCATGATGGAAGAAGGCTTGGGAAGAGCTATCGAGACATAAGTAGAGATAGGAAACTGGAAAGGGATTTCTCTCCATGGAAAAGAATCCCCATCCTCGCATAAACAATTTGCAGATGAAAATACATTAATGGCTTCTCCAACTCTGAAGGAAGACCTAACAAGAAATAAAGTCCTCCACAACTTCTCTGAAGCCTCAGGGATGTGTGTCAATGAAGAGAAATCTAACATATTATTCTTCAACACCCCCCAACCAATCCAACATCACCTAACCGGTCTCCTAGGGTTCCAACCAAGAAATATTTCATCCAATTACCTAAGAGTTCCCCTAACAAAGAACTCCCAAAAGAAAAAAATCTAAGAGGACCTCCTCGACAAGATGGAAAACAAATAGGCAATTGGTCATTTCGTTCTCTCAATATAGCCAATAGACTCATCCTCATCAAAGTTGTCCTCCAAGAAATTCCTATCTATCATCTCTTAGTTATAGCAGCCACAAACTATATTCTTAAAGAGATAAGAAATATCAAAAGAGACTTCCTACGGGTAGCTCAAAAAACAAGAAGAAATGGGCTCTAGTGGCATGGGAAACAACCTATCTTCCAAAACTGAAAGGCAGACTGGGCTTGAGGGATCCAAAAACCCTCAGCCAAACCCTAGGGGCTAAGATATGGTGGTGTTGGATGACTAATCCCCTTTCCCAATGCGCCATCATATGGAAAATAAAATACACCCAAAATAAACAAACCAGGGAGATCGTTAGAATGAACAATACCCCTTCGAGTTCATGCCTCTGGAACCTAACTTGGAAAAATCGACACTTAGTTTAAGAAAATTACTCCTCGGAAATCAACAATGGAAAGGACGCTCTTTTCTGGGAGAATGCTTGGAAACAACTCCCTAGAATGGAATACCAACCTTCTCATCTTAGACTTCAAGATGGAATGACAACCCAAAATAAGATCAGGGTTGCTCAATACTAGACAAAAGAAACAACTCCTAGTTGATGGAGGAAATAGATCGCCTACCATGGTTGGACTAGATAAGAAGATAGAAATATCATAGAGGGTTTCCTAGAGAAACTCAACAAAAGGAAAATACGTAGCTATGAAAAATAAGACAGACTTAGATGGGGAAAAAACTCTTCTAGAACCTTCACAATGAAATAAGTTTACGAGATAGCTTCCCAACATAACAAGAATCCTCAAACCCAAATCTGGCTCAAGATTTGGAAACAAAGTCTCTGGCCAAAAGTCTCAACCTTGCTTTGTGTTAGCAACATTTCTTGTATAGGGGTGTTTTCCTCTCTGATTTTAGGCCTCTGGTGTAAACGCATAGAAATGGGGTTTTGAAAGCCGGTTAGATGAGTTTTATTCAAAGGCCGCAGCCATAAGCGTCGAGCGTAGCTCACAGAAGAAGTCCATTTCGGGCTTAAATCAAGCGACGAAGCAGATCAACGGTCATCGGGATTTCGGGGCTACCAAGTTACCCGATATATAGCATTAGAGAAAGCGCCTATTTTCCAAGACTAAATCTGGGTCGTCCGATCCAGTGACGCATGGCGCAATATCTAGTCACGTTAGCATATCAGCATTCGGGAGTTCGAAGGGTAAAAGTCCCTTGTCATCTCACATATCGAAACTCCGAACCCCGAGACGCCGATAAGCGCCTTTGAAGCTAAGCCTATGGTCCTAGCACCCGGTCACGTCAAGCGAGCCTGGTAATGGAGGAAACGCGACGCAATAGCTGAGCCACGAGTGGGGCCCTTAGGGAGACCTCCACGTCCCAGAAGGCAGAGTTGACCGAAGCTGTCCCCAGTCCCAAGAAAGCAGTGATTGTGGTTGTTGTTGGTGGTTGAGCGTCATCTCCGCCATAAAAAGAAAGTCCAGCAAAGGACTAAAATTGGTCGACTCACCTGCAAAAGGACAATCCAAAATCTGATGGCGTCTGTCATAGGCACATGATCACCCTGAGTCTGCATGGGCAGGTTGTCAGAGGCCATGCAGACGCAATTCTTTAACGCAGCATCTCGTTTTTGCTGCTGTTGTTGTTTTGAGTATATGTAGGCGTTTTCGCCATTTTTGTAAGAATGGATGGTTGAGCAAGGCTCCCGATTGTAAAGTTTTGATGAAGCGTTGGTCGCTCTGGTTAATGTATAAGGAGTTTGAGACTTCTTACTTTATGGATGTCAGCCTCTTTTCCCATCTCTTTGTTTACTGTGTTAGAACAACTCAGAATTGGAGGATCCAGTCGAGTTGCACTGTTGTAGGATGATGTAGGTTGGATCACTGCAACAGTCGCAACGTTTCTAATCAGTTCTTGTGTTTTCTCAGTGTTGGAATGGCTTGGAATTGGAGGATCCAGTCGAGTCACCCTTCAGCTCCTTGAAACTCTGGACCAAGAGGATCTTGGCTTCTGAGTTTTTCTTCCTTAAGCTTCCGAAGGCCTGTTGCCCGAGGCAGTCTTGCTCACCCTTCTCATTAAGTCTTCCATCTATCCACCTTATATTCAGTTTACTGACGGAAGTTGGATCAATACCTCCCTTGTTTTCTACACACTAGGCTCAGTTTCCTGAGTTAAAGCTATATCTTCTTGAGTCTCTATCCATTCAATCACCCCATTAAATAAATCATGACATAAAACTGATGGGTGTTGGGCTCTGCTCCTGCAAGAAATCCAGGAGTGACTTCTGACGCTAACATTTATGGCGCTATTGTCGGGGACGAAGTTGAAGATTTTCCCTAGGCAGAACGACAATGATTAACTGATTCTGAAGGTGAATCAGATATAAGAATTATCAAGATTGCTACTGTGCACCTGGCGAATCCACGGTTTCCACTTCATTGTTTCAGCTATGGCTACTGTTAGCACACCTGAAAGATGACCCAGAAGATCTTTCTCGAGAAGGTTTCAACAGTTGCTTTCTCAGCTTGAGAAGTTTCCTGGGGTAACGACAACGTTAATATCTGGCCTTTGATGGTGAACAAGAACCAGGCATATTCGAAGCTGTGCATATTTCACCTGGTGACTCCATGATTCGAGGATCGATTGGCGACTCCACTGGTTTGATATGGAGAAAATTTTAGCTCATAGGTTTGCTTTCTGTGACTTTTCCCAGATAATTGGTTTTCCTAACGCACTCCCTGATAGAGACCAATGGGAAATTTCCCTCCCTATGTTTTACGCAAAAAATTCGGAGGTACCAGCTGAGCATTTACTGAACTTTCATGAGGTTATTCATTGACTTAATATCACGCATGAAGATGTCTGGATTAAGCTCTTCAGGTATTCATTGAAGGGAGCTGCTCTTGAATGGTGTCGGTCTCTTCCCGCTGCATGTATCCATTCTTTGACAGATTTTCATATAGCTTTTAATTCATTTTGTAGAGATTACTATCCAGCTGATTATTTGTATGAAAACTGTTGTGAGGAATTTTCTTTGCTTCATGAAGCCTTTTCTGGCCCTGAAGACCATGTCCATGATAAATCTTTTACTATGGAGGAAAGCATTTTCCAGGGAAATATAGAGGTGTTGAATGATATTAATTATATTATCCCTAGAATGGAAGCATCTGACATCATATCAGATGCCTCTGTTCTTTTAGATGTTCATAACGATCAACATGTCTCTTGTGAAAATTATGAGCTTATAGAGCAAATGTGGTCTATAGTAGATGGCTCACCTGGGTATCGGGTTGAAACAGATGTTCCTAGCAGTCCTGCTTATGATGACGAAAACCTTTCCGTTTTCAAAGAAGAGATGGTTGTGGAAGAGGATTCTTCTCTTTTCCTTCAAGGGTTTTTCCATGATATATTTTTACCTAGGATTAAAGAGAACCCCATGGATCCTATTTACGATGATTACAGATCTGATCCCTGGGAGAGTTATGGAGAGAAGGAGGAGGACCATAAAAGGGTGCGGTTTACAGCCTGCACAGAGGTCACCGAGCAGCAGTTTGAAGAGCATAATTTACCTGCGATCCCTATTTATGATGAATACGAATCTGACTCAGGGGAGAGCCAAGAAGAAGAGCAGAAAGAACCAGTGGAACAGGTGACTTCCTGCCCGGAGCCTGCCCATTCACCTATGCAGACTCATGAAGTTCATCCCTATAGGAGTAGTTGTGGAGCAAAGCAGGCCTGCTGCTACCCTTTTCACAGGGTTTTCCACTCATTCTATGATCCTGTCAGCGAGTACATGGAGTGGCATGTCCTTTATGCCTTGGAGCCGCCCTATTCCATATCAACTTCAGTCTGTGAGGAGAAGTTGAAGAGTGTAGTCATTCTGCTGTCACGATTACACCATCTGCTGGTGATCATCGATAGAAAGAAAGAGCTTCCCTTCAGGAAGTTACTTGATTGGCTATGGTGGAAGTCTGCTTTCACCTAGCCCCATGTAAAGTGTTTTATTAGTTTAGGATTGTATATAAATAAGCTCCTTTGAGCATGTATCTTTATTTTGTTGCTTTTATTTTTCGGCCTGTATTTTTAGCAGCGGGATGTTTTGAGCCTGACTCCATAGCCCAATAGTAAGGCACTGGAACTGCAAAATGAGTCCTTAGAGCATCACAGGGACGACTCTATCCCCCATGGAGCCTAATGTTAGCAACATTTCTTGTATAGGGGTGTTTTCCTCTCTGATTTTAGGCCTCTGGTGTAAACGCATAGAAATGGGGTTTTGAAAGCCGATCAGATGAGTTTTATTCAAAGGCCACAGCCATAAGCGTCGAGCGCAACTCACAGAAAAAGTCCATTTTGGGCTTAAATCAAGCGACGAAGCAGATCAACGGTCATCGATATTTTGGGGCTACCAAGTTACCTGATATATAGCATCAGAGAAAGCACCTATTTTCCAAGACTAAATCTGGGTCGTCCGATCCAGTGACGCATGGCGCAAGATCTAGTCACGTCGGCATATCGACATTCGGGAGTTCGAAGGGTAAAAGTCCCTCGTCATCTCACATATCAAAACCCCGAACCCCGAGACGCCGATAAGCACCTTTGAAGCTAAGCCTATGGTCCTAGCACCCAGTCACGTCAAGCGAGCCTGGTAATGGAGGACACGCGATGCAATAGCTGAGCCATGAGTGGGGCCCTTCGGGAGACCTCCACATCCCAAAAGGCAGAGTTGACCGAGGCTGTCCCCAGTCCCAAGAAAGCAGTTATTGTGGTTGTTGCTGGTGGTTGAGCGTCATCTCCGCCATAAAAAGAAAGTCCAACAAAGGACTAAAATTGGTCAACTCACCTGCAAAAGGACAATCCGAAATCTGATGGCGTCTGTCATAGGCACATGATCATCTTGAGTCTGCATGGGCAGGATGTCAGAAGCCATGCAGACGCAATTCTTTAACGCAACATATCGTTTTTGCTGCTGTTGTTGTTTTGAGTATATGTAGGCATTTTCGCCATTTTTGTAAGAATGGATGGTTGAGCAAGGCTCCCGATTGTAAAGTTTTGATGAAGCGCTGGTCACTCTAGTTAATGTATAAGGCATTTGAGACTTCTTACTTTATGTATGTCAGCCTCTTTTCCCATCTCTTTGTTTACTGTGTTAGAACAACTCGGAATTGGAGGATCTAGTCGAGTTGCGTTGTTGTAGGATGATGTAGGTTGGATCACTGCAACAGTCGCAACGTTTCTAATCAGTTCTTGTGTTTTCTCAGTGCTGGAATGGCTTGGAATTGGAGGATTCAGTCGAGTCACCCTTCAGCTCCTTGAAACTCTAGACCAAGAGGATCTTGGCTTCTGAGTTTTTCTTCCTCAAGCTTCCGAAGGCCTGTTGCCCGAGGCAGTCTTGCTCACCCTTCTCATTAAGTCTTCCATATATCCACCTTATATTCAGTTTACTGACGGAAGTTGGATCAAGACCTCCCTTGTTTTCTACACACCAGGCCCGGTTTCCTGAGTTAAAGCTATATCTTCTTGAGTCTCTATCCATTCGATCACCCCATTAAATAAATCATGACATAAAACTGATGGGCATTGGGCTCTGCTCCTGCAAGCAATCCAGGAGTGACTTCTAACGCTAACACTTTGGATGATAGCCCTAAACAAAGCTCTCACTCAAGGGACAATCTCTGCAAATGGGGGTTCTCTAGCCCCTCTCGATGTCCTCTTTTCCAGATGCATGAGGAAACTGTTGAGTACCTCTTAAATACCTGCTCCTATACATAAAATATTTGGACCCTCTAGGCACTCCTTTTTAGGCGCTCAGGCCACAACATGAAATCCATAAGGGCCACCATAGAAAAATGACCATAAACAATAATGCAGAACCCTATCGTCAACAGAGTGTGGAACCTCTTACCTAGTTTTCTTACCTGGGAGGTTTGGAAGGAGCACAACTGAAGGGTATTCAATATCCAAACCCTGCCTCTCGAAGATCTCTGGAACAAGGTCCACACTTCTAACTGGGAAAAGATTTTGGCCCATCCTGGGCAGAAAAAGACTGGCATGGTAATCCGTTTGAGATATCAATAATACAAGGCCTCAAACTCAACACCAGCCTAGCCTCCCTAATAAAGAAACCAACAATGGCCCCTCCAACCTCGTATTCTCAGTGGAACCCCCCCCCCCCCATAAAGGTTTGTCAAGATGAACTTCGACGAGGCCTCAAAAGGAAACCCGAGATAGGCAGGGTATGGAGGAGTCTTTCAAACCAACAAAGGCACCATATTGAGAACATATGGGGGTCATATAGAGATAAATACCAAAAAAACAAAGGAACTCTAGGTGCTAGAAGAAGGGCTCCACCTAGCTGAGGTACAAGGGTATGGAAAGCTAATCATAAAAGGTGACTCCTATATCGTGATCAACATATTCAAAATATTGCAACAAGGCTCCCCAACTTCGAAAACCTCAAAACGTTGGTGTATGGAGGCTAGCTTGGAATCCATTCAACATATGTTGGCCTCCATGCCAATAATTGTCCCTAGACACATGAAGCACTCGACAAATAAACTCGCAGACTGGTTAGCTAAGGAAAGCCTAAGGATCAAGGAGGACTCGTGGGACAAGCCCTGAAAACTCTCTGAGGAGGGTTTCGCTCAATCCTGTGCCACAATAGAAAGACATGACCTTTACTCCCAGGATCACGAACTAAAGGAACACAAAAAATAACCCCAACCCCCCCAGGAAGCCAGAAGAAGAAGTTACAACAAGATCGAACCTGAGGTAAAGAGGGTCTGAGAGAAAAATAATTGGGAAAAATCCCAACTATGGATAGGGAGGAATTGAATTTTCAAGTGGTCAAATGCCCAGAGGAATAATGTGACATGCTGAATATCCACATCAGTACTGCCACCTAAGAGACCCCCAGGCTCAACAAACAGGTCAGTCGACAGGAAAAAGTGGAGAAGGTACCACAGGGCTTCTCCCGGCTAGATAAGTGCACCCCCTCTCGGAATAAGAGCTAAGGAGAAATAAATATGGAGGGGGGACTCTCGAGACCAGTGGGGGAATAGTAAATGACCCTGCATATTGGTCCTCCACTCCCGTGTGAGAACAACTCAACACCCATCAATCCCTCTGGAAATCAGACGATGTCCGATTGCCAGCTACCCATAAGGACCGTAATTGACAAGACTGCACTTTGAGAATCCCACGACAACATTTATCGCAGGTGAAATCTCTTGAGAGGCTAGGGGGATAGATCCATCAAGATGACCTCGAGATCCTCACCAGCTCACTCAAAAGAACAAGCACCAGAACCAAGGGAAACGTTTCAATGACACCTGAAAACCAGATAGTAAAGGAAGGCGGGACTCCCACGCTGACACCCATAAACAACAGTTAATATAGTTAAATAAGGTGCCCAATCTCGAGGATGAGAAAATCAACGAACATTGATTCTCCCACACGGCTAAATATTCAGGAGGAAGCCCGAGGCAAGGCTAGCAAGGCGGAGGGAAATCATAAATAAATGTGAGTAATGGGGTGTCCCAAGGACACCCAGACTCACTCCTACCCCTATGATTATCACCTAGATGATGAGCCCCCTTCCTTAGTATAGGAATGCAACACTTAATGAAATTTTCATGCTGAATTTTGCAGCTCGAGAGCCTGGCTCGGACCTTTCGGTCCCCCTCCGTCGATAGCGAGGGAACTCTTGGAACGCCTCTTTCAATCTGGTACCACCCTTCAATTTGAGCCCTCATCAGAGACACTATGGCCCCCAGGCATCATTATCCTCTCGGTAACAGACGCGACTCAGGTCTCCTAGGAGCTTCCTCTTTGAGGTGCTAGGAGGAGGGGGTTACAAAATCTTGAGTCCAATAGGAGGCTTTTAATGCCGCCAAAAACTACATTTTGAACACCCCTCAATGATTCTAGAGAGCTCCGGAGGAAGTGGAAGACACAGTCAGCGAGGAATGAGAGATGACTACGGATACATAAATAGCTGAGACCACTGCATTGGGTTCTAGATGTTGGCCACACCAGGGGCAGGGACACTCATTATTGGCGGACAATCGAACTCTATTGAAACCTCAAGACGCTTCTGTTCCAAATGCTTCAAACCAGAGAAGACGCACAAAACACAGTCCAACTTCAGCTCGACGGCCTCCACTTGATGGTTCGAGAGATCCTCGCCATCCTCCCTCAAACAACTCGTCAGGATCCTTCAGGGCACCATGAATCTCAATCGACTCACCATCAGACCTTAGGTGAGGGGCCTTCGACCCCATGAAGTTTGTTCCCTAGTAATCATTTTTTTGAAATGACAGTTTTCAATAGCTATAGGCATGGTACTTTCATCAAAAATCTGGTTTTTGAATTTTTCTGGACTCTCCATAAACATTATATTTGACCGAATGGTATCTACCTTTGTTGTTGGTCTGGTTTCCTAAGTGGCAGACCAACAACAAGAGTTTTTGGATTGTATGATATTTTAAAAATATAATAGAATTTTTCCTACGAACTTTACAATTTTTTTTTTGTCTAGGACAACTTCTTGAAACTAACTGTGGGATGTGTAGAGGGAAACTTGTCCAATGCCAACTTGTAGAAAAGTGTGGAGGAAATAATTATCTCTACCATTTGCATTGAGAATAATTCATTTGTATCCATCCCTTTCATTCATGATCTCAACTACCAAGATCAACCCATTAAAGATAAATCTCAAGAGCAAAGAATGAATGAGACAATGAAAGGTGAGTGACCATGACACATATGCTTATGACACATTTCACCAAAAAAAATATTAAAATCCTTAATACCACTCATCTAAACATTTTTATTTATGTTAAACAATGCTTACAATTAATAATAATCACTTTCCAATAATGTTACAAGCTTAGTTATGATTAAATGAAAACATTTTATATTTAAAAATAAATATAATATTAATATATAAATATTAAATAGTTATTGTTTTTATAAGTATAATTAGTATATATCAATTAGTATTAAAAAATTATATTTTTATATTTAATAATTATTTAAAATTTAATATATTAATTATATAAATAATTATTATTATAATAAATATTTAGTATATTCATTATGATTATGATTTGTATTATTTAGTATACACTAATATTGTCATATAATGTTTTACTTATTAGTTTAAATATTTTTAATAAACTAAAATTATAGTCAAATAATAAATATTATAAACAAATAATAATATTTTTTATAATAAATATTATAAACCATCAATGATATTTTTTTAATTGATTTATTGTTAAAATGTCCAAGATACCATTTGCCAATTGGGTTCCCACTTATACCAGTAAAACTCTATACTCTCAGATGTTACTTTGTTTCTCAAATGTCTTATCCACTCATATAAATATATTTTTATACACTTAAACTTCAAGGATTGTTAATCCCAAATCATATATTTAGAGTTTTATACTTTCCAATGCCATGCCATTGATTCTATTACCAACTCATTTATCAAAGTAGAGAAATGCCATGCCAGTGATTCTATTACCAACTCATATATCAAAGTAGAGATTTGTCGCCTTATAAATTACTATTCCATTATATTTAGATAATTTTCTCCCATTTTTATTGTAAGAAGAATGCTTTGGTATTTTTAGAGAAGGATTACTAGACATCTTATTATTAGACTCATCTAATATGAAATTGAGCTATATTATGACAAATTTTGTGTCTGGGTTAACATGGGATTAAGCTATATTATGACAATGTTAAGAACCTAAATAGATTTAAACATATAATCATGACAAATATTGAATACACAATAGATCCATAGAGCAATATAGAAAAAACCACACTTAATTATTACCAAATCCTTAAGGTAGGGAAACACCATACAATGAATCTTATTATGGAAGAGATCCTTTCATGTTCACTTGCCTCTTCGAGGGGGCTTCCTCCTAATGAATTTCAGCTCCAAACAAAATATTTCTCTTCATATCCCATTACATTGCTTGAACCCCTTTATATAGTGATACCATCACCTAAAAACATTCTAGAGGAGGAATCTTTTAAAAGTAGAACCTTCTAAGAAGTCCTCTTACATTTATTATATCTAACTACCATAGTGAGCTTTATTTATTTAATAATATAGTGGAGCTTTATGTAATGTAAGGTAGCTAGAGAGGTAGTGGGGGGGCCCAGAGGGCCCGTAGTGATAATAGTGGAGGTCATTCAATGTAAGGTGGACTAGGTCCACTATATTATTAAATAAGGCCCATTATGGTAGTTAGATTTAATAAATGTAAGAGGACTTCTTAGAAGGTTCTACTTCTAGAAGATTCCTCCTCTAGAA
>ML788547.1:35041-58536 GCA_009831015.1 Picea engelmannii | reverse complement strand
CCCCCTTATGAAAGCATTGTCCTCAACGTTTGATGTACAACCATATACAAGGGTCTCATGGATAAGTGTGGACCATAGTGCTGAAGTAGACTAGAGAACCAGGGTCCCATTGAGAAATGGAAGCCACCATGCTAAAGTAGTCCAACTGCCATTGTAAACCAGGGCCCCATGTCCAAGTGCTCATGTGAACTCCACACAGAAGCTAGCGACACCCAATAACCAATTGAAAATGATGCTCCCAATACTGACACCTATCATGTGGATCCAAATAAGAATATTCAGCCACATAGTGGGAAATGGTCAACACTGAATCTAGAAGGAACAATACCATTGTAGAATATGTAGGTTGGACGCTGGTAATCATAACTAGTTCTTGATGTGGGACATTGATGTTCTTTACAGAAGGTGGAGTAGAGTCATCAAATAAAATATGGAAGTGGTTGTCATCCCAGAAATGACAACTATCCATATACCAAACATCGCAATCGGCATCGAGATCATACCAAGAATATATTTCTTGATTATACTCATCCTTGATGTCCTCCATAAGAAATCTCTCCTGCATGCTATCCAATGAATCTTGAATTCTACGAAAACTATCATTGAGGCCATCTCCAAAGGCATCCAATTTGTCATTAAATGTGTCATACAATTGAGATTTGAATGTTTCAAGAATTTCTTTGAGGTTTTGAGAGGAAATAGCCATCTGATCACCCTATGAACTCTTTGGTCCCGCATCCGTCATGAAAAAACCCAAAAAATAGAACAATAAATTACTGCAAAAAATCGCGGCGTTTTCTGGAAAACCCTGAAAAACTGTTGAATTTAAAATGCTCATAACTTCACTTCCTGGACTCCATTTTGGTCCATTTTGTTTTTGAAATTGGTTGAAATTGTGAGAGGAACTCATATCTGTAATTGTTTTGGGCAAATTCGGCCTCTAGATGCTACATAAATAAATAAAAAATCTCGCTGTCGTCCGCGAAAAAAACCCTGAAAAATTGCAGATTTTAAAACTTCAATATCTTAACTTCTCGGACTCCGTTTCGGACGATTTTTTTTTTCAACTTGGGTTTTTTTTAGAGGAGCTCATATATACAACCTATTTCTGCAAATTTTGCATAGAAATATACCAAAAATTCCTGGAATGTCACGACCCTCTTTTTTCTTCTCCGAAAAAAAATCTACAATGGAATGTCACGACCACAAATATTGAATACACAATAGATCCATAGAGAAATATAGAAGAAACCACACTTAATTATTACCAAACCCTTAAGGTAGGAAAACACCACACAATGGATCTTATTATGGAAGGTAACTTCTCATGTTCACTTGCCTCTTCGAGGGGGTTTCCTCCTAATGAACTTCAACTCCAAACAAAATATTTCTCTTCATATCCCATTACATTGTGTGAACCCCTTTATATAGTGCTACCATTACCTAAGAACATTCTAGAGGAAGAATCTTCTAGAAGTAGAACCTTCTAAGAAGTCCTCTTACATTTATTATATCTAACTACCATAGTGGAATTTATTTAATAATATAGTGGACCTAGTCCACCTTACATTGAATGGCCTCCATTATTATCACTATGGGCCCTCTGCCCCCCCCCCACCACCTCTCTAGCTACCTTACAGACAATGAGTTGTTACTATGTGGCTCTTGTTATTTTAAACCTTGATGAAGGTAGTAAATATATTACTAAATTTGAAAATCCTTATCATTTCACATTAATATTTACCTTATTCCCTCAAACTTAAGATCCAAATTTTTTGTCTTCAAACTCCCCCTTAACCTTATCTCTCTCAAGATTGATTTTGACTCTCATTGAAGAATATCAACACCCAATATTCTTTTAAGAAAACAAAGAAAAGTAAACCAAGCAAATTATGTGTCTTTATATCAACCAATATAGACCCATCTTAACTCTGGTTCTACAAAGCGCCAAGAGGGATCAAATCTCTCCAGGTGCAAACCCTTCCTCCTTAACCCGTTTTAGAGTGCAAAATGTTAGACCCCACATATACAATTTTCATTTACTTAATTATTATTATTATTATTTTTAAGAGTGACACATGTCATCTCCACGTTGAATTTAAGCACTGAATCACACATCCACCTAATACTAGAGTGTAGAATGAACCTTTGGAAGTAATGACGATAAAATATAAGTTAAAATGTCCCAATATAGTTATTTCTATGTATTCTATATCCATAATGATTTTGATACTCTCATTTTCAAAATAAATTAAAAATAATTTTCTAAAAAATATTTAATATGATTCCCTTTATTTATATAATAAACTAAGTATTGATATTAAAAAAAAAATTAAATATTTTTAATTTTTTATTATTTAAATTTTACTTTATGTTAAATAATTTTATTTAAAACTGCATAAAATGAACATGATTATGCATTCCATGATATATTTATTTTTAATGCTTTTTTTCTTTTCTTTATTGTTATACCAAAAACCCTCTTTACAAGAAAGAATGCTCTCACATCTACAATGCTTTGTAGAGTTTCTAGTGCATTACAATGTTCAATGTATCATCCAACTCTTCAATATCAACTTTCTACATGTTTTTTTTCATTAATTTGAGATTTTACAAAATGGAGAATTTGATCAAATATTTTACAAATGAAATATTAATGAAAGAACTTTGTAAGGAATCACTATTAGTTAGAAAATAATAAAGTACTATAAGAATAATTGACATACAAATCACTTAAAAGCTATTCTCTTTATTGACTTGACTCAAAATGAAATAACCCACCCAGTGGAATGTGGCTTGTCATATATATATATATATGACAAGCCACATTCCACTGGGTGGGTTATTTCATTTACACATTATTCATAAACCAATTTCTTGTTTTTTTATGGGCAACGTCATCCAACAGAGAAAATAGTGTTACCGTGATCTTTTCGTACTAAACTTGGTCGTGTTTCATACGATCACAGGACATTTCATTTATCTTTTCCTATCATGTGCAGGAAATCGGGGCTTTCCGCATTATCTCGGAAGTTATGGAGAAATACAATCGTCCCAAGCTGATAGCAAATGTGAACGCGGGTCACCACATCCGGCGCAATGTTTTATCTGCAATTTCTGTAAAATGAAATTATTCCAAGTCAATCAAGGTCAGTCGTAATGGGCCCTTCGAAACCAACACGGTAAATGCGGTCTTATTCTATCGGTTGACTGTAATTTTTATTGAAATAAATCGATCACGATGCCTTAAATTCTGCATAAAGTTGTGATTTTATTCTTAACAAAGCTAAGAAGTTATTGATGGCTGGACTTATAGATCAATCAGAAGACCTTTTATATTGCTTCTGTAATTGAAACTAGTTAGGTGTCATTGTTGACGAAATGGCAATTTCTCCCTGATTTCTCCGCCACCTCCACATCCAGCTCGAGCAGCTTGACTATCACTTTAATGAAGCGTTGGGGAAAGTCTTTTCGGTTGATTAGGTCATATATCGACTACTAGCGCATGTGAGAACAAGAAAAAAAAGGTCATCAATTATAATTGCAACTATAGAGGAGAATATTTGAATCAGGAGGCTCTGCGGTCACTCGATGGCCTTACATGAAACCTAGGGTTTCCACAGTAATTAGGGTTTAGGGGCCGTAGGCCTCAAGGGCGTTGATTGATGTTTTCTCTTTTCTCCAAGCTCCATCGAGGACGACCTGTAACCTAAGTTTTTCACAGTAACTAGGGTTTAGAAACTATAGGACTCAAGGGTGTTGATCGTTGTTTCTCTCTCCTCCAAGCTCCATGGAGGATGACCTGGTGGATTACTCGGATGATCCTTTGGGCGACCAGCAAATTTGGGCCGACTCCGAGGACATCCAAGCCATCCAGAAATGGTGGCGATATACCACCTCAGCTCACTTTGGATTTGAAAGCCCACACAGAGAGATCCCATGCAAGGACGAAAAAAGAAAGTTGACGGGCTTTGGAGATTATGCCAGGTATACGAAGCAGGGAGGGAATTTAATCCCACCACAGTGGAACGATCCCCTCGTGGTTTCCATTGAAGGTGGAATCCCACTCGAAATGATGGCAGGAGGGTTTGGTTTGAGGCACATTGAAGGATGTACTTGTGGCTTCCCCGGGGGGAAATCTAAAGAACGAGTTAATGAGTGGCTTCTTCTCCCCTGATCCCAGAACCTCTGTAAGTGAAAGTTTAGGACCTGAAGGATCAGGGAACCCTCGCAAAAGGCGAAAATGTATAAGTACAAATTAGAGGTTATCAATGTGTTGTTAGAGGACAATGTAAAGCTAAACGAAACAAGGCTACGTGGTAGCGAATACCTGCCGATGTAGGGTTAACAAAAACTGAGTTATCATGTAGTTTGCAATTCACTCAAAATCTAATCAAAATCTAATTGATTAATTATGTGGCTCGAGTCACTGAAAATCAGATTGGATTAATTTTTAATTTTACTTTATATTATGCAAGGGTAGTTAATCTTGTCGTACAGTCATTCAAATAATATAGGATTGGACTAATTTTATCTTATACTATGCAGTTAATGTTGTGGTGAATTCATGTTCATATGCTACAACATAATAAAGATTGCATTCATATATGCTGTTTGCATTCATGTGTCTCACCTTAGCTCGGATGAGCATTTTCCTCCTTCTCCTCATTCGACGATTTTTTCCCAGCCAACTTGGAACTCATTCATTGGTATCAATTCTATTAGCTCTATAGGTTAGCCTAGCCACCACAGAAAGAAGCTTGCCTTGTCTATTATAGAGAAGAGATTGAAACTAGGATGACTTACCCCCTGCCCCACTACTACATAGTGAGTGAGAATACAGAGAGTTGGCTTGGGTCAATCTATCCATCGTGAAGGATGACAATGACGGTGGCTAGTGACACTGTGAGGCCATGTGTCACTGCGAAGGTCATGTGGTACGCAAACTTCCATAAATGTGTCTTATATGTACATGCACAACAGACATAGGGGGATGAGCATGATTGGAGCATGACCATTCGTGGATGAAACGTTGCAAGAATTAAATTTGTGACTGATGTTGGCAGGAGGAGGCATTAAATAACAGTTGAATGTGTGGTGTTGTTCCAAAGATTACGTTGTCGGTCGTAGAATAAGAGATGAAATGCATTATCCAATAACATTGCAGGAAAAATCAATTATAAATAATTAAATAGAAAATAAGTTTTTTTCAAACTTTGGTTAAAATGCAAATATTCAAGTCCGTCAACATGATTGAATAGTAGTTCAATGCCATATCAAATGCTATATACACTATCAAGTCGGTCAACATGATTGAATAGTAGTTCAATGCCATATCGAATGCTATATACACTCCTTATCAGCAGGTATAATAATGGAATTTGAGAATTCTTTCACTAGTTGGTAGATTCTAGAGTTGAACAATGGGAGATCCTTCTCTTGAAAATTGGATAGAAAAAAATCTTGGTCCTTTTGAGTTACTGAAGATGAAAATAGAATTCTACAAAATTGTTGGAAATGGGGCTCATGAGCCTTATTCCTTAAAAAATGGAATTTGGATTTTTATGCGAGCTCGACATAGGTAAACTTCACGTGTGTTTGGGTTTGAATGCCATCTCTCCCACTGATTCTATGGTCCAAGGACATGTTCAAGGAGGCATAAAACTCCTTGGGTCTATTATATGAATCAAATAACTCTTTTTGGGATTCAAGATATATGGGGGTGGAAAGAATCCTAGTGGTATTCGATGTATCCAAAAGATCCTAGTGGGCCTTCATCTATCCAAAGGATTCGCGGACTCCATCGCCATCAAGAGATGTCCTTCTTTCTTTCATCAAGCTCTTGATTATGAAGGAGTTCCCTTCAAATTTGGGAGGTTTCATGAGTATGGACACCTTATTAGGGATCGTGTCCATTGTTTTTCTAGAAAGATTTGGGTTTGGAAGACCTCTCGTCCACTTAGGAATTTTGCACCCTTGCTATAGGAAAAAATCCCTTCTATTTCTATTCAAGTCACCCCCTTGAAAGACCAATCCAAAAATTGTGTATGAAGATCACTTCCTAATTGTCTATTTTTGTTGTTATGCTATTTTCTTTGTTGGCATTGCATTGATTAAGGCATTGATTGAGCATTTATGAGATGATTTTCTCGAATATAAAGGAAAAATCATCATATTATGAAGGAGCAGAACCCCATTTCCTCCAAATCGATATGCAACTATGCTTATGAACGAAGGATCAAAATAACACAATTATTCCTAAAATTGTTGATAAAATCGATTTTTAAGTATTTCAACTTGTTAATTTTTGAAACTTAGAAATAAAATAAAAAAATCACCTTATATGTCTTATCCAAAATGGATGAGTAATAATCAAAAGAGGAGATATGGGATTAAATTGGGTAGGTTTACGATCTTTTTGGACGACAAAACAGAGTACATGTTGGTGCAAGATTGAGACTAAGGTTCTATAAGGTTGCCAAAAAAAGGCAGCATTGTAGTCTAGACACGTCAGCATATTCATCCTTCCACAAGGGAAATAACTTACACCCGAGGCGTACCCGAGACTGGAATGATGAAGTGAGTCAGAGAGAACACAACATCATGTTTATATTAACATTAGTTAGAGATATGCAGTAGATCCCAAAGATATCCATAAACATCAATCAAATACTTAACCAGACAAGAAAGAAACATTTGTGCGACAAAACCATAGATTCATACACGTCATATCATATCATTACAACAAGAAATTTTAGGGCCCAAACACATCTTTATATTAGCATCTCCAACATTCCAAAATCATTATATATCGTAGGTCTCCAATACAATATCTTGCACAACAAGATACGACTTCACATAACTCAGTACAGAGTCAAAATCGTGTTGTAAAGGAAACAAGACTATCAATAGAGACCATTATTGTAGCAAGAAAAACAATAAGTGACCCCAACCCTTTTCCTATTACATAGCTTCATATTTATACTTTTCCCTTGGTCACTTCTTGGATTCTTTATTTTTTTATTTTTCTGGCTTTTCTTCGTTGGCACTCAATGCTCTTGGCCTTTTTCACTAAGTCTCGTCCAACTGATGCATGAAGCTTTTGGTTGTCTCCGCTATTTTTATACTTTCATTTAACTCTCCATTATTTTAACTGTTTTTTGTTTCTTCTTCATCTTCCATCTAGCATTTGTCCCTTTCCCCAAAGCTTCAACATGTCCAAAAATGGAAGGCCCAACGGGCCCCGACCACAACCATTGACTCACCTCGAGTCAACCTTCCACTTCCTTACTGGGGCTTCCTTCAAACAAAGGGCCCAAATCTTGGATGACATGTACTTCTTGCTGGTGGAAGCTATCATACTGCTCCACTCGTTCCTTCCATTTCTACACCAAAATGGAGGCTCCCACAACGATTTCTTATGCAGCTGCAACACTAGGGTCCATAGGCTTATTGGATAGCAATGTCTTCCACTCACTCTCTGTAGAAGAATCCAATTGATGCATCTTGACATAGGTATCTTGAACTGTCGGATTGAAGTCCCTGAGTTCTTTCTTGGCAGCTCGAGTGGCCTCATACATTCCATCAAGTTGTTCATCAACTTCTTGAATCTCCACGAACTTTTCATACTACATAATGGGGTCAATGAGCACTTGTGCCTCCTTGTTCATTTGTTGGATTTGAATCTGAAGATATTATATGGGATTGTTCCACTTTTCTAAGACATCGACCCAATCATTGACCATAGAAAACAACTGACTGCACTCACTAGCCCAACAATGAAGGGAAGATTGGACAGTGTCTCCTTTGACAACAACCTAGGTGATCTTCTCTAGCATGGCCTTAGGCTAAACTTACTCCTTAAGTCGAATGGATTCTATATGTTGTTGTATTTTATCCATTCTCCTTGCTAATTGCAACCATGCCTCAGCCATAAGCTCAACCTGGTGCACTGGTGCAACCATGGTAGTATCCTTAGGGAGTTCAAGGGCAATCTTCTTGAATGAGGGCCATACTTGGATAAACTTGTAAAAAATGGTTGCAACAATAGGCTTGGCCAGTGTGCGCAATCGATGCTCATGATCCTTGGTTGTTGATGCTACAACTATATCTTGGCACAACTGTTGCATCTGTTGTGGGTGCTCTTCATTTGTTTTCTCGATCGAAGTGATCTGCTGCTTAAGTGGATTAGTGGAGGTCCAGATAAGATGCAAGATATGTGGTGTGGAACAAGCCACAAGCTCTCCACTAGTGAGAGATGGATCTATGGGAAACCTTGAGGCAAGCATTTGGCCACAGGCGACAGATCATTCAGACATATTGGGGGTTCCAACACCATCTGGACTAGGAGACGCAACACAAAAGCTACATGCAAGCCTGTCTTGGACCTCTTGAGGAAGTATCCCAACCACATATGTGTGCTCTAGGAACAATTCCAATATTTCGTAGAATTGTTGTGGATCCTGCAACATAGGCACAATATGTTCTTTAATGGAGCTCGCACTGTGAGCAGAATGAGTGTCCTCTTGGGTGTCCATAAATTCATTTGGAGGATCTTGACTCAGTTGTTCCAACACTTCGATGGATTTCTCAGCCCCTACAGAGAGTATATTTTTGGGATGGGCATCAAGTGGTACATGAACCTGTGGAACTTGGGGAAAGGGGGACAGAGTGGGGACGGTGGTGCCTGTGGTCGTAGTGAAGAGGTCTTTATAATTTGTCTTAGTGGTGTTAAGATGGGATTGGGAGAGGGAAAATGGAGTGGTGGATAGGGTTGTCATGACCAAACTAGGTGGTTGATGGGAGAACTCCTCTTGGATGGGAGTAAGTTGGGTTGTGACTAGGGGATCATGTAGAATAGTGATAGTGGGGACAAAGGATGGGATGGGGGTGGTAGTGTGAGTTTGAGGTGGAAGGGAATAAATAGGAATGGCATTAGTGATGATAATGTTAGTGGTGGATGTGGATGGAGAGTTGATGCATGGTTTCTTAACAAGAAAATTAGTAGAAATGACTTTAGGTAATTGCTTACCAAAGATTGTGGCATCATCTGGGATTGATGGGAATGGGAGTGGAAATGGCGTAGGTAATGTCTCCTCTTCTCTTTCATCCTTGTCTTCCTTAGATCTTGGGGGTGTCTTCTCTCTCTTTGACAAGTTTGTTCTTATGCTTGCACCATTTGTTTGTGCAGGAGTTGGTCATTGCAAGATGGCATGAATCATATATGAGACACATGATTCTTCTTTTCTCTTGTGACTACTGACCCTATAGTGACTTCCTTGTTCAAAATGGCCTTGTCCATATAAAATGACAAGGGGTTCATGTGAAACAGTGTCAGAGCAACACCTAGAGGCTGCACAAATGTACTATCATGGTTCATGTCGAACCAAATATTGTGGGTATGTTGGTTTAGGCATGCCTGCAGAATCCTCGTTCTCTGTGTAGTTGTGATGAGGTCGTTGTGCCACTGTAAAAATGCAGTGTTGTGTTTTGTTGCATGAGTGCTTGTAGTGGGAGCATGCCAGGGGTCAAAGATCTTGGAAATTTGGGTGTTGGGGTTAAATGACAATGCGTGCCTTGCTGGTGCCTTCCATTTCCACATCGCAAAGGAGACCAACAAATAACCGTAAATGAAGTAAGTAGGACTCTCATGCACATCGGTGTATGCTTGAAGCATTTTCGTGAGAAGGTACTTACACCAATTGAGTGGTGCTCCTACCTTGTATAACTTAACCATTGATATAACATCGAGCATGCATTCACCCCAAGAGTAGTTCTCCATGACTTTTTTTGGCAATTAAATAGCAGGTACAACAAACCTTCTCATCATTGATTGGCTCAATGTGAGCTCCACGACCTCCTCTCCTGGTTCGATACTTGTCATAGAGGTTGAGTTATCCCTTCTTGCAACCATTCTTCCTTGAACCCTTGTGTTACGTCTTTCCCCTCCATGGATAAACCAGTCATCTTGTGAATGCCATCCACATGGATGGGATAGGCCTTATCCAACCATAGGGTACCATTTTGCACTTAGCTAATGACGAATTTTGTGCATCGTGTGAATTCTCCTGTGGTTCCAAGCACTGGAAGGTCATGCAAGTTCATCAAAGTAGAGTCCCAAAGGGGTAGATAGGACAATTTCCACTGCCACTACAAGTCAGCGGTCAGTAGAGTCATGCAATCCATGAATGTTTGAATAGCCATCTGAGGATACTGTGAGGCATCTGTGATGTCGATGTCGAGCAACATAGTTTGTTTGGATTTTCCATGGAGATCAACCATAACTTCGACCTATGGATCAATGAATTTTTCTAGAACGACGACCTTTGGAAGGGTTCCCCGGGTTGTAGTGCGAACCATATTGGCAGACCTATACTGGTAAACAAAGAAAACTGGTGGACAAAGGCATTGGTGCGGGCTCATAGAATGCTCGAAGGGATCTAGAGTGAAAAATTCAAATAAAAGACTAGAAGGAAATGACTTGAGTGGGAGGCGACCATAGGTTTATAAAGAGTAATGAGGAAGGTGACACAGGATGCACATGGACATGTCATAAAGACAGAAACCGTGTATCTTAATGCGACATTAAAAATGGGTCTGGTTATTAATCATGGACATATCTATTCGGGGATCTCGACAATAAAGGGAATAATCTACAACATGATAGTGGGACATTAGGGAGAACAAAGAGTTAATTACTACACCACCAATTAACCGAAAAAGTATAGATGGTCATTGGGACTTAAATGTCTTGGACTGGCAATGATCGGACGATGACCAAAAGGTACCAACAAGATTTAATGAACTAAGTGACAATGAAATGGCATAGATTTCGAACTTGGAAGTTACTAAATACCAACAAATTTGACGCAGACCTCCTCGACCACAAAGGCATGATCCAGGATGGACAAACTGACAATGACAAGTAGACTCTAAGACAAGTGACAGTTGGACACACCACCATTTATTGAAAAAAAATGGGAAACAACAAAACAAATGAAAAACCTACCTACTTTATTCACTCCCTATAAGAGGAGCACTGCGAAACTTATTCTTATTGAGAAGAAATGTAGGACTTCGTGTGTGTGCCATTCACCCATACTGGATGAAGAATACCATTTAGTTATGCTAGTTTGACAACTCCATATTCTCGAATTTCCACAACTATGAAGGGTCCAAGCCAATGTATTTGTAATTTCCCTGGATGTTTTTGATACTTATTGTCGTACAACAAAACTTGATCACCTTGCGCAAAAGACCTAGTCTTAATATTCCTATCATGCCAAGCCTTATGCCTAGCCTTTTCCATAGTTTGATGAAAGTATGTCAGAAATCAGGCTTCGTCCAATTCAAACAACTCTACGATTCATTCCACAATTGATTTGTCATCTGTCATATGAGTTACCTATGCAATATATAAGCTTGGAATGATAAAATTAGAGGGGACAAATGCTTCTCTACCATAAACCAGTTGGAACTGAGTATACTTATGCAATTTATTTGTAGTAGTCCTGTAAGCCCATAATATTTTTGAAACCCTTTCATCTCGCTGTCCCTATTTTAACAACATACCTTGGTTAACCCTCTCTCCAAAATCTTGTCAAAGGCTTCGACTATACCATTTTCTTGTGGATGATATGGGCTGCGTTTGTGATGCTGAATTAGGAATTTGCGGGTGAGAGTGGCTACCGTCTCACTGATGAAATGTGCACCATGATCGTTGGCCTAACTTCGAGGGCTTCCAAACTAAGTGATGATGTTCTCAAAAACCTGGCCGTTGTATCTGTAGAGTGATCTCTGATCGATTCTTCTTTAGCCTAGCAGGTGAGATATCCGGTAGCAGTAATGATATACCTTGCTTTCAATTTCTTGGTGGGTGGAGTGATCGGTTCTATGAAGTCAACTTCCCATTTAGCCCAAACCCAAACAAGATGTAAGGGAAACTCATCCCTGGGCGACGACTTACTACCCCTTTGAAAAACATCACAGGCGCATAATCTTTGGCATCTTTAAAGACAATCGGCCACCATAATATTTGGTGGGTTATAAATTTCACTTGGTGGGTTATTTCATTTACACATTATTCATAAAATAAATTTTTATTTTTATGGGCAACGTCATACAACAGAGAAGATAGGGTTACCGTGATATTCTCTCGATCTTTTCGTAATAAACTTTGTCGTGTTTTGTACGATCACTGGACATTTATCTTTTCCTATAATGTGCAGGAAGTCGGCGATTTCCGCATTATATCGAAAGTTATGGAGAAACAAAATCGTCCCAAGCTGATAACAAATGTGAACGCGGGTCACCACATGCGGCGCAACGTTTTATCTGCAATTGTTGTATAATGAGATTATTCCAAGTCAATCAAGGCCAGTCGTAATGGGTCCTTAGAAACCAACATGGTAAATGTGGTCTTATTCTATCGGTTGACTGTAATTTTTATTGAACTAAATCGATCAGGATGCCTTAAATTATGCATAAACACCTTCACCTATTCATAAGCAACTGACTGATTCAAATGCGGTCTTATTCTATCGGATGACTGTGATTATTTTTGAAATAAATCGATCACGACGCCTTAAATTCTGCATAAAGTTGTGATTTTATTCTTAACAACGCTAAGAAGTTAGTGATGGCTGGACTTATAAATCAATGAGAAGACCTTTTATATGCTATATTGCTTCTGTAATTGAAACTAGTTAGGTGTCATTGTTGACCAAATGGCAATTCTTCCTAATTTCTTCCTAATGGATTGGGAGGATCAGGGAACCCTCGCAAAAGGTGAAAATGTATCAAGCACAAATTAGAGGTTATCAATGTGTTGTTAGGAGACAATGTAAGCTATATGAAATAATGGAACTTGAGAAGTCTTTCATTAGTTGGTAGATTCTAACGCTGAAGAATGGGAGCTCCTTCTCTCAAAAATTGGATAGAAGAAAATTTTGGCTCATTATTGGGGTACATTCTCAAAAGCATGGTGTTACTTAAGGGATAGCTAGCCTTTTCAGGTTACTGAAGATGTAAATATAATTCTACATAATTGTTAGAAATGGGGTTCACATGCCTTATTCCTTAAAAAAATGGAATTTGGATGTTGATGCGAGCTCGGAATAGGTAGACTTCACTTGTGTTTGGGTTTGAATGCTATGTCTCCCTTTGATTTTATGGTCCAAGAACATGTTTAAGGAGATATGAAACTCCATGGGTCTATTATATGAATCAAATAACTCTTTTCGGGATTCAAGATATAGTTCACTTGTGTTTGGGTTTGAATGCCATGTCTCACATTGATTCTATTGTCCAAGAACTTGTTTAAGGAGATAGCAAACTCCATGGGCATATTATATGAATCCTAGTGGGATTTGATCTATATGAAGGATCCTCGTGGGCCTTGATCTATTCAAATGAGTCACAGAATCCATCATCATCAGGAAAGGCCCTTCTTTCTTTCATCAAGCCCTCAATTATGAAGGAGTTCCCTTCAAATTTGGGAGGTGTTATGAGTATGGACACCTTCTTAGGGATTTCATCCTCTATTTTCCTTGAAAGGTTTGGGTTTGGAAGACCTCTCCTCCACTTAAGGATTTTGCACCCTTGCTATAGGAGAAAATCCCTTCTTTTTTTATTCAAGTCACCCCCTTAGACCAATACATAAATCATGTTTGAAGATTGCTACCTAAGTGTCTATTTTTGTTGTTATGTTATTTTCTATGCTGGCACCAAGCGTTGCTCGAGGGTTTATGAGTTGATTGTATCGAATCTAAAGGGAAAATTAACATAGTATGAAGGAGCATATCATGCTCCATGTGCCCATTTCCTCCAAATCGATATGCAACTATGTTAAAGAATGAAGGATCACATGAACACAGTTATTCCTCAAATTGCTCATAAAAATAGATTTTTAAGTATTTCAACTTGTTAATTTTTTAAACTTAGAAATAAAATAACAAATCACCTTATATGCCTTTATTTAGCCAAAATGGATGAGGAATATATCAAAAAGAGGAAAAATGGGATTAGAATGGGTAGGTTTACGATCTTTTTGGATGACAAAACATTGTACATGTTGGTGCAAGATTGAGACCAGGGTTCTCTAAGGTTTGCAACAGAAGGAATTGTTGTAGTCTAGACACGCCAGAATATTCATCCTTCCACAAGGGAAAGAAGTCTCACTCAAGGAGTAACCGAGACTTGGATGATGACGTGAGTCAGAGAGAACACAACATCAAATTTATCTTAACATTAATTAGGGACATGTAGAAGATCCCAAAGATATCCATAAACATCGATCAAATACTTAACCAGACAAGAAAGAAACAATTGGGCGATAGAACCATAGATTGATACACATCATATCAAATCATTACAAAAATAAATTTTAGGGCACAAACACATCTTTATATTAGCAGCTCCAACATTCCAAAATAACTATACATCGTAGGTCTCTAATACAGTCTCTTGCATTGCAAGATACGAATTCACATAACTCATTACAGACTCAAGATTGTGTTACAAAGGAAACATGATTCTCAACAGAGACCATTACAATAGCAAGAACAACAATAGAAACCCAAACCCTCTTCTTGTTACATAGCTCCATATTTATACTTTTCCCTTGGCCACTTCTTGGATTCTTTATTCCATTATTTTTCAATATTTTCCCTACTAACACTCGATGATATTGGCCTTTTCATTGCTCGTCCAACTGGCACATGGCGCTTTTGGATTTCTCCATTGTTGTTATACTTTCAATTAGCTCTCCATTCTTTTAATTGTTTTCCATTACTTCTTTATCTTCCAGCTAACATCTGTCGCTTTCCAAAAAACTTCGACATGTCAAAAAATGGAGGGCACAATAGGCCTCAAACACAATTGTTGACTCGCCCCGAGTCAACCCTCCACTTCCTTACCAGAGATTTCTTGAAACAGAGGGCCCAACTTTGGGATGACCTGTATTGTATGCTGGCAGAAATTGTCATACCGATCCACCCGTTCCTACCACTTCCACACCAAAATGGAGGCTCCCGCAATGAATTCTTGTGCAGCTATAACATTGGGCTTCGTAGGCTTAGTGGCTAACAATGTCTACAAAACACTCGATAGTTGAATCCAATTGTTTCATCTTGACATAGGTATCCTAAAATGCAGGCTTGAAGCCCTTGAGTTCTTTCTTGGCAGTTCAAGTGGCTTTGTACAGTCCATTGAGTCGTTCATCGGCTTCGTGGATATCCACAAACTTTTCTTGATGCGCAATGGAGTTAGTGAGCTCCCACACCTCCTTGTTTATCTACTAGATTTGTATTCAGAGCTATTATATGGGCTTGTTCCTCTTTTCTAAGACGTCAATCCAATCATTGACCATAGAAAAAAACTGACTGCACTCGCTAACCTGGCGATGAAGGGTAGATTGGACGATGCCTCCTTCAACAACAACCTGGGTGATCTTCTCTAGCATAGCTTTAGGCTGCTCCTTCTCCTTAAGTCGAATGGATTATACATGTTTTTGTAGGCTATCTACTCTCCTTGCTAATTGTAACCATGTCTCATCCATAAGCTCAACCTGGTGCACTAGTGCAACAGGGGTAATATCCTCAGGGAGTTCAGGAACAATATTCCTGGATAAGGGCCATACCTAGATAAACTTTTCAAAAATGAAAGCAACATTAGACTCAACTAGTGTGCGTAGTCCATGCTCATGATCCCTAGTTGTTGATGTTGCAACTATGTCTTGGCACAATTTTTGCATTTTTTGTGTGAGCTCTTCATTTGTTTGCTCGATCGAAGTGATCTACTGCTCAAGTTGATCAATGGATGATCCAAAAATCCTCATATGTCAATTGGTTCTTAAGCATAAACTAAACATCTGACCAAATTTGGGAAATTAAGATCGTCATGACTATTTGTAAAATATCATGTGAAAACACTTATTTACCCATAAACTTCATTAACTGATAATAACTTGCGTAAATAATGAGTTTCAAAATAGATATAAATAGAGACAAAAAATAACAAGACTCATTACACAGTTTGATAACAAAATTCATTCATCTTGGGCTAGGTCACTGGGTCCGCTTCCAAATAGTGAGACTACTCTATTAATGTTCAAATGCTTGATACAATGATGTCTTATAATGGAAAATTTGAAGAAAACCTTCAATTATGTTGCTCAAACCCATAAACATAGGTTACCACTGAATTCCTCATGAAAATTTGAAAAACAATGAGTATAAACTTGACTATGTTATGAACAAGTGCTCAAAGGCCCCCTTTTGCATGCATAGTGAGACTATGGGTCTCATACATAGAGAATGGATCTAATACTTTCATAAAAAAACACTTTAGCATAGAACCAACATCACCATTAGATTCCTCTTGAAATTCTAAGAAAAATGAGTATAAACACTCTATACCTTTCTCAAAGAACTCAATAGCACTCAAAACAAGACAAATCCAAAATAGGAACACCTCTTGCATAGAAATCGAGACAAATATGCACTTGGAATGAACTTCGATGCATATCCTCTACATTATGGCACACAATTCCATTATCATGTATAGGCTTGGTGATTGATTTATATAGGGTAATTCGGCCTAACCGACTCCCTATATGCTTGGGATTCATGGTTACAACTTTAAATATAATTTCATTGGTTGTTCTAACAAACAAATGCATGTGGCACAATGGTAGGAAAAATATAATTAAGTCATTGGAATATTCTAGGAATATTCCCCCATAGGTCATAGGTTTGATTCTCATTCGACCTAACTAATTTTATTCCCTTATCCAAATTTGGCCAATCGGAGAGTGCCATGTGGCACTCTTTGGTTGGTCCAGTTGGTACCTACATCATCATCCTACCACATCATCTTCCACCTGCATGTATGGATCTGTCACCTCAACATCTAGTGACCTGCCAACTATACAGTACGGTCATGTCACGTCACCTATACGGCCTGCCACATGTCAGTTCTAGATAGGTCCAACTAGACCCCAAAAATACCAAATATGAGTGGCATGTGGCAGCCTCTCGTTCTACCACGTCATCTTGATGATGCCACCCTGTCAACTATACAGATGGCCATGTGGTAGCCTATGGGGCTACCATGTGGCACCCTTATTTTCTTGAAAATTTCAAATAGCCATGACTTTCTCATATGATGTTTGTTTGAGGCGATTCAGGTGTTTTTGGAAATCTATCGTCAATCTCTTCGCAATGAAGTCATTTTCAAGAGCATTTGAGATGATCAATTTTTTATCATTTTGGATCCTTTTGGATCTCTTTGAAAGTTCTGGATCCTCCTTGATCATACCTTCCCACTGAAGAAATTTTGGTCCTCCAAAAGTATGGATATTTCAACAACTTAGTGATGATAACTCTTCTTCACTCTTCCACGTTAATGAATTTCTCTTCATGGATTATTCAACAAATTATTGATGATCAAGCTTATTCACTCTTCCACCTTGCTGAAATGCACTTGGACCGATTCCCATATTGGAATTGATCTTTGTCTTGGATCTTCATCTTGGATACAAATTTGATTTCCTTCTTGAATTTCCAAAGGATCTAGGAAACCAATATAGGTTAGTGTACTTATGTCTTCTTCTATGGAACATGGCTCTAACTATGGCTCTTGACAATATCTCTAACTCTGGCTTTGACTCGCAACTACTGGCTCTGGCTCGCAACTACTGGCTTTGGTTACTAGATATAGATCCAGCTCTAGTTTTTGTTTCACTGATTCCTTCATTAAATAAGTCTGCTCAATGAATCTCTACTCCACAATATCCATATATGAATCTTGAACTTAGCATTCACTCCCATATCCTCTCTTTATTTCCTAAAGGTAGTCCATCTCGACAATCATGAGGCCAAGTCAAATGGTGATCTATGCCTCTCCCATTTTGGCTTACTGTTCCTATATTGTTTAATGTATCTGTAGGAGTCTCTGAATGAACTTTATATTCATTTCCTTCTCTCCTACCCTTAAATAGAAAACCCAAACATGTTTTCCACAAACATTTGTACCATTTGACTTGCTTCTTTACAAGGTATACATCTTAAAGGAACATGGAATTTGTATATGAACATTAACGTTCCATTTTACGTTCCTTCCCAAAATGATAACCATAATTGTTCCACTATAGGTTGATTCCCCGTAATGGAATAAAAGTATTTCAGTTATTTTCCTCTGATGTGAATGCTAACTTTGAATCTCAAAAATCATGAATCCAATTATAGGCCATCCAAGAAACCTATATAATCTCGAAAAGTCTAGTTTATTTATAAATGAAGTGAGAGTAATGTCTCCTCACTTTTTTATTATAATCCATTGTTCTTGCTTTAATAACGACCACCTGAATCATCACAATAATAATGAAGATTGAAACAACATTACTGACCAAGTTAACAATTCCCTTAAATTCACAAACTCCACCATTTATTGTTGCAACTACTAAACATACTCCACTAATTAGTAATAAACTGAAAAAAAAAAATGAATATACAGATGCGAAAGAGAATGAACCATCAACATATTTTCCCTTCTTAACATGAACAACATCAACCAAAGAACATGTTTTACTTTCAACCATAGGCTGTAAATATGGATCCTAGATACTAGCATTAACTAGCATTTTTACGTGCCTTGTAGTGACAACTGCCAAATTCTTATTCATCTGATGAGCTCTCACAATGAACTCAATCCCATCCTTGAAAATATAATATTTTTTAAGTTCCCTATAGAAAATGGCCTTCCTATCATACAAGTATGGACTTCCCAAAACCATCCTGCAAATGTCAAGTGGAACAATGTCTAACTCTACCTCATCAATGAAATTGGATATGATCTCAAACCGTAACTTGCATTGCTTAGTTACCTGTAACTGGTCATTATAAAAAATACAACCCAAAAGATACGGTCTTGAATGAGGCCTAGTTTCCAATCCCAAATTCTGAAAAACTTGCTATGAAATAAAATTCACTTGTGATACACTATCAACAAGTGTATCGATCTTATTATGCTTTGAGATAAATTGTAAATGAAACAAGTTTTTTCTTTGCCTTCCATCATGGATTACATTATCCTTTGAAGAAGATGTATGTGAACTAGAATTAGCAATAGAAAATGTACCTTTAACGCCCATAATTGTAACTTTAGAATCCGATCCAAGATCTTGAACTATGGCTATGGCCTTTTGTTTACCCTTGTCCTTGAACTTCCTTAGTAGCCTCTCTAGATGCAACTTCCAACATGTTTCCTCCACATGTCCTTTCATCTTGCAATGAGAACATGTAGGCTTCTCTTTTTCTTTTTCCTTCGACTACCTCTTGAAGTTATGCAAATTTCCTTTGAATTTAATACCAGTTCCCTTGGCTTTCTTTCAATCTTCATACATTTCTTCCACCATGACCTTCATTTCCATGAACGCAAAAAGTAATGCCTCTTTAGTACCAAAAATATTTTGATTAGAAGAATCCTTGTCTTTTGTTGAATCCATTTCTTGTTTTCGAAATGCACACCTCGAACCAATATTAGGAATGTACTCTTCAAACAATCCTTCACCAAGCTTGAGTTTGGATTGTTGGGTATGTGTTATATTATTTGCATGTGTGTGTGTGGGCGCGTCAGATATGACAACTGCGTCTGACGATCCCTCGTAGTAGTGCTATGTTTGTGCCGTGTGCACTGGACACTTTCCTAGGGGGGTCCCAGGGGGGAGAAGGTATTCTCCCCTTGGTTACATGTAGTGTTCAGGGCAATGACCCGAATATATTTTTTTTTGGGCGGTTTTTGCTATTTTTAGCGGTTTACTAAAAATAATCCCGGTTTTATGGATTAGGGTTTTTGTATCTACGGAATACCTAAAAACATTGTATATATTGTATAGTGAATGGTGAAATTCTATATAATGAATATAAGAAAGGTTTTCCTGGTTGAGGGTTTCTGGTATAAAATCTGTTTTTCTTAAGAATATATATGCATTGCTTTACTTCACAGGTTTAAAACTTACATGTGGTATCAAAGCTCATTTTTGGCTTTAGAGGGACGCCTTTGTTGTTGAGGGTTTGGCTCGGTCTTGATAGATCAAGTTTATCTTGGGTCTGTGATAAACCTGGGTTTAGTGGGAGCTTTTGTAGTGGAGATTCGATTATAGAAAGAGGAATGGCAAGCTCATCTAGAATCGAGATAGATAAGTTCAACGGTAAAAACTTTGAGCTATGGAAGCTCAAGATGGAGGACCTTCTTATAGAAAAAGAACAATGGATCACTGTGGATCTTGGTACATAGCCTATTGGTACACTGTCTACTAGCACACATGCTACTGGTACACAACCTACTAGTACACAAACTACTAGTACACTAGCTACTGTTATGTCAAAGGAAGATTGGGAGAAGTTGGACAAAAGAGCAAGGATTCGACTCTGCCTGGCGGATTTGGTGTTGTTGAATGTCTCAGGAGAATCTACAACAAAGGAACTATGGGATAAGTTGGAGAATTTGTATCAATCAAAGTCCCTGGTAAACAAGTTGTTTCTTCAAAATAATCTGTATCATCTTAGGATAGAAGATGGAGATTCTGTGACAGAACATCTAAATGCCTTTAATACTTTGGTAAGTCAACTTGGCTTTGTTAATATTACGATTGCAGAAGAAGATAAGTGTATTACTTTTTTATGTTCTTTTCCGGACTCTTGGGATAATCTGGTTGTAGCAATAGGTAGTACCTCTCAATCTACATTGAATTATGAGGGTGTAGTTGCATCCTTGTTATCTGAAGAGATGAGGCTAAAAAGAATGGATGGACACAACACAAATTCTTTATTTGTAAGAGGGCGTACCCAAGACAAGAACCCTGGTAAGCCTTCGGGGTGGAGATCTAAATCTACAGGTAGATCTAAGTCTCCGAAAAAATCTTTGAGGAAATGTTGGAAGTATGGTAAAACAATGCATTATAAGAAAGATTGCAAGTCTAAGAAGGTTGAAAAACCAAAGGGCATCTGATAGTACCTCTTCCACAGAGGCGAAAACCTCCACTAAATAAGGAGGTGATGTTTACCTAGCATCTACAGGTACACATGTAGACCGTGATGTATGGTTGATCAACTTAGGTGCATCATACCATATGACTCCTCACAGGGAGTGGTTCTCTAAATATGAAAAATATGATGGTGGTGATGTATTCCTAGGAGATGACTCAACAACAAAAATCTTGGGACATGGAAGGGTTAAGTTGCTTCTAAAAGATGGAAGGATTAGAACTCTCCCTAGGGTTTTGCACATTCCAAAACTAGCTAAGAGCCTAATATCTGTAAGAAAGATGGATGATGCAGGAGTTGATACTGTATTTGGAAAGAACACTTGCAATATGGTACGAGGAGCAATGGTGTTGATGAGGGGAGTTCGGTGTGGAACTCTGTACAAGTTGTTGGGAAGCACTTATACTAATGGGTGTAACAGTTATGTTGTCCCTGAACAGAGAAATAAAGAAGACAAGACCAATATTGTCCCTGGAAAGAAGACCATGCTATGGCATCAAAGACTGTGACATATTGGAGAAAAGGGCCTTCATACACTACATGGTAAAGGTATGGTTGATGGTATGTCTAATTGCACTCTGGATTTTGATTTCTGTGAACATTGCATATATGGTAAAAAGAATCGAGTAATATTCCCATCTGGTGCTACAAGAGCAAAGGGGATCTTAGAGTTGATACACAATGATGTGTTTGGACCTATTCCTATTCTATCCCTAGGTAAATATGTGTATTATGTTTCATTCATAGATGATTTTTCAAGAAACACATAGATTTATTTTCTTAGAAATAAATCTGAGGTATTTGATAAATTTAAAGATTTTAAGGCTCTGGTAGAAAATCAAACAGAGAAGAAAATAAATGTATTGAGAACAGAAAATGGTGGAGAATTATGCGGAAATGATTTCGAAGAATTCTGTAAGAAGTGTGGTATAGCAAGGAAGAAGACTACTCCATACACTCCTTAGAAGAATGGAGTTGCAGAAAGGATGAACAGGACATTGATGGAAAAAGTAAGGAGCATGCTCAGTGGTGTCGACTTTGGACAAGAATTATGGGCAGAGGCAATGGGTACAACATGTTACCTGGTCAATCGATCGCCTTCATTAGCGTTGGATGATAAAACTCCACACGAGGTATGGTCTGGAAAGAAACCATCTCTTCAACATCTTAGAGTGTTTGGTTGTGATGCTTATGTACATGTTCCAAAGGAGAATAGGAGTAAGATGGATAAAAGGGTTGAAAAGTGTATCTTTATTGGTTATAAATATGGTGTGAAAGGTTATAAGATTTGGAACCTAGAAACCAAGAAGACTTTTTACAGTCGAGATGTTGTTTTCAGAGAGGTAAAAGATGTGTCCAAACAGGAATTCCTACCAATGCAAGACGAACCTGAGAAAATAGAGCTTGAGTTGGATGATGCAAAATCTGAATCATTTGAAGAAGAGGAAGTAGAAGAGGAAGAAGAAGAACCTCATACCCCAGTATTGAGGAGATCAGTGAGAGATAAAAGGAAACCAAAAAGGTATAGTCCACCTGATTTCTGTTTCAATTTTGCTTTATCTATTACTGATGATGATTCCAGAACTGTCAGGGAAGAAGTGAATTCAGAGGATAGTAAATTTTGGAAGAAGGCCATGGTTGAAGAAATGGATGCCTTGGATAAGAATGAGGCATGGGATATAGTTGAGTTGCTAGCTAGAAGAAAATATGTTGGTATAAAATGGTTGTTTAAGAAGAAGTTTAATGCAGAAGGTAAGGTGGAGAAATACAAAGCTCGGTTAGTAGCAAAAGGTTATTCCCAGGTAGAGGGAATTGACATTGGTGAGATTTTTTCTCTTGTTGCTAAGTTAACTTCTATTAGCTTTCTTTTATCTATTGTTGCTACTTTTGATATTGAAGTGGAACAAATGGATGTGAAGACAACATTCCTGCATGGGGATTTGGAAGAAGAAATCTACATGAAGCAGCCAAAAGGATTTATAGTGAAGGGAAAGAAAGAGTTGGTTTGTAAGCTAAAGAAGTCACTATATGGTCTGAAGCAATCACCTAGGATGTGGTACCAAAAGTTTGGCACATACATCCTTGGATTGGGATTTTTAAGAAGCAGGGATGATCACTGTGTATATTCCAAGAAGGTTGGTAATCACTTCATTTATGTAGCGTTGTATGTCGATGACATGTTGTTGGTAGGAAATAACGTGGATGTTATCAAGGAAGTGAAATCACAACTATCGTCCAAATTTGACATGAAGGATCTCGATGCTGCTAACTTCATTCTGGGAATGGAGATTAAAAGAGATCGTGCAAACAAGAAACTCTGGTTGAATCAGAGAAAATATGTTGAGACAATATTGTAGAGATTTAATATGCATGGAAGTAAACCAGTCAAGGTTCCTATTCCTATAGGTGTAAAGTTATCTGCAGATCAGTGTCCCAAGACACAGGAAGAAG
>ML788547.1:23289-34938 GCA_009831015.1 Picea engelmannii | reverse complement strand
CATGGAAGTAAACCAGTCAAGGTTCCTATTCCTATAGGTGTAAAGTTATCTGCAGATCAGTGTCCCAAGACACAGGAAGAAGAAGAGGACATGTCCCATGTTCCATATGCCAGTGCAGTTGGCAGTTTGATGTATGCAATGGTCTGTACTAGACCATACATTGCACATGTAGTGGGAGTTTTGAGTAGGTATATGTCAAAAATAGGGAAGGAGCATTGGACAACAGTAAAGAGGGTCTTCAGGTATCTGCGTGGCACTACTAGTTATGGATTGTGCTACCAAGGAAGACCAGGATTGGACAAAGTGCTGGACATACATGGCTTTGTTGATGCAGAATAGGATGGAGATCTGGATCACATAATATATACAAGTGGGTATGTGTTTAACCTATTTGGAGGAGCAATCAGTTGGATGAGAAAAAGACAGGCTGTAGTGGCACTCTCAACTACAAAAGTTGAATACATGGCAACCACTCATGCAAGCAAGGAAGCAGTATGGTTACAAACATTGTGTTCAGGTATTAGGTTGGTACAACAAGCAGTGAGATTAGATTGTGACAGTTAGAGTGCAGTCTTCCTGGAATAGAACCCAACTTATCATTCAAATACAAAGAATATTGATGTTCAATATCACTTTGTGAGAGACATGGTTGAGGAAAAGAAGGTGTTGCTGGAAAAGGTTGAGACTTTGAAGAATGTTGTAGATTCATTGACAAAGTCTGTGAGCACAGAAAAGTTCTCTTGGTGTAGAGTAACAATGGGCATTTCTTCCCTGGATTGTTGACTATATAATGCCCTGGACCCCAAGATGCAAAGAAAACAACAAGTGGGAGAATGTTGGGTATGTGTTATATTCTTTGCATGTGTGCGTGTGGGGATATCAGATATGACAACTGCGTCTGACGATCCCTCGTAGTAGTGCTTTGTTTGTGCCGTGTGTGCCGGGTGCTTTCCTAGGGGGGTCCCGGGGGGGGGGGGGGTATGCCCCCCCTTGGTTACGTGCAGTGTTCGGCACTGGGCATAGCCCAGGGCAGTGCCCCATTTTTTTTGGGGGGGCGTTTTTTTCTATTTTTAGCAGATTTTGCTATTTTTAGCGGTTTACTAAAAGTAATCCCAGTTTTAGGGATTAGGGTTTTGGTATCTATGGAATACCTAAAAACATTGTATTTATTGTATAGTGAATGGTGAAATTTGAAATAATGAATATAAGAAAGGTTTTTCCGGTTGAGGGTTTCTAGTATAAAATCTTTGTGTACTTTGTGTATGAGCCATTGATTAAATTTTGTTTTTATTAAGAATCTATATGCATTGCTTTAATTCACAGGTTTAAAAATTACATGTGGTATCAGAGCTTGTTTTTGGCTTTAGAGGGACGCCTTTGTTGTTAAGGGTTTGGCTCGGTCTTGATAGATCAAGTTTATCTTGGGTCTATGATAAAAATGTGTTTAGTGGGAGATTTTCCAGTGGGTATTCGAGTATAGAAAGAAGAATGGCGAGCTCATCTAGAATTGAGATAGAGAAGTTCAACAGTAAAAAATTTGAGCTATGGAAGCTTAAGATGGAGGACCTTCTTGTAGACAAAGAACAATGGATCGCTATGGATCTGGGTAAACAACCTACTGGTACACCGTCTACTATCACACAAGCTACTAGTACACAACCTACTAGTACACCATCTATTGGTATGTCGAAGGAAGATTGGGAGAAGTTGGACAGAAGAGCAAGGAGTACTATTCGACTCTGCCTGGTAGATTCGATGTTGTTGAATGTCTTAGGAGAATTTACAGCCAAGGAACTATGGGATAAGTTGGGGAATTTGTTTCGATCAAAGTCCCTGGTAAACAAGTTGTTTCTTCGAAAGAAGTTGTATCATCTTAGGATGGAAGATGAAGATTTTGTGACAGAACATCTAAATGCATTTAATACTCTGGTAAGTCAACTTGGCTCTATTAATATTATGATTGAAGAAGAAGATAAGTGTATTACTTTGTTATGTTCTTTGCTAGACTCTTGGGATAATATGGTTGAAGCAATAGGTAGTACCACTCAATCTACATTGAAGTATGAGGATGTAGTTGCATCCTTGTTATCTGAAGAGATGAGGCTAAAAAGCATGGATGGACACAACACATATGCTTTATTTGTAAGAGGGTGTACCCAAGATAGGAACCCTGGTAAGCCTTCGAGGTGGAGATCTAAATCTATAGGTAGATCTAAGTCTCTAGGAAAATCTTTGAGGAAATGTTGGATGTGTGGTAAAATAGGGCATTATAAGAAAGATTGCAAGTCTAAGAAGGTTGAAAAATCAAAGGGATATGATAGTACCTCTTCCACAGAGGAGAAAACCTCCACTGAAGAAGGAGGTGATGTTTACCTAGCATCTACAAGTACACATGCAGACTGTGATGTATGGTTGATCGACTCAGGTGCGTCATACCATATGAATCCTCACAGGGAGTGGTTCTCTGAATATGAAAAATACGATGGTGGTGATGTATTCCTGGGAGATGACTCGACAACAAAAATATTGGGACATGGAAGGGTTAAGTTGCTTCTAAAAGATGGAAGGATTAGAACTCTCCCTGGGGTTTTTCACATTCCAAAACTAGCCAGGAGCCTAATATCTGTAAGAAAAATGGATGATGCAGGAGTGGATACTGTATTTGGAAAGAACACCTGCAGGATGGTACGAGGAGAAATGGTGTTGATGAGGAGAGTTCGGTGTGGAACTCTATACAAGTTGTTGGGAAGAGCTTATACTAATGGGTGTAACAGTTTTTTTGTCCTTGCACAGAGAAATAAAGAAGACAAGACCAATATTGTCCCTAGAAAGAAGACCATGCTATGGCATCAAAGACTGCGACATATTGGAGAAAAGGGCCTTCAAACACTACACGATAAAGGTATAGTTGAAGGTATGTCTAATTGCACCTTGGATTTTGATTTCTGTGAACATTGCATATATGGTAAAAAGAATCGGGTAAGATTCCCATCTGGTTCTACAAGAGCAAAGGGGATCTTAGAGTTGATACAAAGTGATGTGTTTGGACCTGTTCCTGTTCCATCCCTAGGTAAATATGTGTATTACGTTTCATTCATAGATGATTTTTCAAGGAACACATGGATTTATTTTATTAGAAAGAAATCTAAGGTATTTGATAAATTTAAAGAGTTTAAGGCTCTGGTAGAAAATCAGATAGAGAAGAAAATAAATGTATTGAGAACAGATAATGGTGGAGAATTCTGCGGAAATGAATTCAAATAATTTTGTAAGAAGTGTGGTATAGCAAGGAAGAAGAATACTCCATACACTCCTCAAAAGAATGGAGTTGCAGAAAGGATGAACAAGACACTGATGGAAAAAGAAAGGAGCATGCTCATCGGTGCCAACTTAGGACAAGAATTCTGGGTAGAGGCAGTGGGTACAACATGTTACCTAGTCAATCGATCGCCTTCATTAGCGTTGGATGATAAAACTCCACATGAGGTATTGTATGGAAAGAAACCCTCTCTTCAACATCTTAGAGTGTTTGGTTGTGATGCTTATGTACATGTTCCAAAGGAGAATAGGAGTAAGCTGGATAAAAAGGCTGAAAAGTGTATCTTTATTGGTTATAAAGATGGTGTGAAAGGTTATAAGCTTTGGAATCCAGAAATAAAGAAGACTGTTTACATTCGAGATGTTGTTTTCAGAGAGGTAAAAGATGTGTCCAAACAGGAATTCCTACCAATGCAAGACGAACCTAAGAAAATAGAGCTTGAATTGGATGATGCAAATCTGAATCATCTGAAGAAGAGGAAGCAAAAAAAGAATAAGAAGAACCTCGTACCCAAGTATTGAGGAGATTAGTGAGAGATAAAAGGCAACCAAAAAGGTATAGTCCACCTGATTTTCATTCCAATTTTTCTTTATCTATTACCGATGATGATCCTAGAACTGTCAGGGAAGTAGTGAATTCAGAGGATAGTAAACTCTAGAAGAAGGACATGGTTGAAGAAATGGATGCGCATGGTATATAGTTGAGTTTCCAGCTGGAAGAAAATCTGTTGGTAGAAAATGGTTGTTTAAGAAGAAGTTTAATGCACGAGGTAAAGTGGATAAATACAAAGCTCGGTTAGCAGAAAAAGGTTATTCCCATGTAGAGGGAATTGACTTTGGTGAGATTTTTTCTCTTGTTGCTAACTTAACTTCTATTAGATTTATTTTATCTATTGTTGCTTCTTTTGATCTTGAAGTGGAACAGATGGATGTGAAGACAACATTTGTACATGGGGATATGGAAGAAGAAATCTACATGAAGCAACCATAAGGCTTTGTAGTGAAGGGAAAGAAAGAGTTGGTCTGTAAGCTAAAGAAGTCACTATATGGTCTGAAGCAATCACCTAGTATGTGGTACCAAACGTTTGACACATACATACTTGGATTGGGATTTGTAAGAAAAAGGGATGATCACTGTGCATATTCCAAGCAAGTTTGTAATCATGTCATTTATGTAGTGTTGTATGTTGATGACATGTTGTTGGTAGGAAATAACATGGATGTTATCAAGGAATTGAAATCACAACTATCCTCCAAATTTGAAATGAAGGATCTCGGTGCTACTAACTTCATTATGGGAATGGAGATTAAAAGAGATCGTGCAAACAAGAAACTTTGGTTGAATCAGAGAAAATATGTTGAGACAATATTGCAGAGGTTTAATATGAATGGAAGTAAACCGGTCAAGGTTCATATTCCTATAGGTGTAAAGTTATCTGCAGATTAGTGACCCAAGACACAGGTAGAAGAAGAGGACATGTCCCATGTTCTGTATGCCAGTTCAGTTGGTAGTTTGATGTATGCAATGGTTTGTACTTAACAAGAGATTGCACATGTAGCGGGAGTTTTGAGCAGGTATATGTCAAAACCAGGGAAGGAACATTGGACAATAGTAAAGAGGGTCTTCAGGTATCTGCATGGCACTACCAGTTATGGATTGTGCTATCAAGGAAGATAAGGATTGGACAAAGTGCTGGACATACATGGCTTTGTTGATGCAGACTGGGCTGGAGATCTGGATCACAGAAGATATACAAGTGGGTATGTGTTTAACCTATTTGGAGGAGAAATCAGTTGGATGAGAAAAAGAGAGGCTGTAGTGGCACTGTCAACTACAAAAGCTGAATACATGGCAACCACTCATGCAAGCAATGAAGCAATATGGTTACAAAGATTGTGTTTAGGTATTGGGTTGGTACAACAAGTAGTGATATTAGATTGTGATAGTCAGAGTGCAATATTCCTGGAAAAGAACCCAGCTTATCATTCGAAGACAAAGCATATTGATGTTCAGTATCACTTTGTGATAGACATGGTTGAGGAAAAGAAGGTGTTGCTGGAAAAGGTTGACACCTTGAAGAATGTTGTAGATTCATTGACAAAGTTTGTGAGCATAGAAAATTTCTCCTAGTGTAGAGTAACAATGGGCATTTTTGGCCTGGATTGTTGACTATATAATCCCCTAGACCCCTGGATGCAAATAAAACAACAAGTGGGAGAATGTTGGGTATGTGTTATATTCTTTGCATGTGTATGTGTGGGTGCGTCAGATATGACAACTGCGTCTGATGATCCCTCGTATTAGTGTTCTTCTTGTGTCGTGTGCGCCGAGCGCTTTCCTAGGGGGGTCCCAGGGGGAGAAGGTATGCCCACCCTAGTTACACGCAATGTTCGGCACTGGGCATAGCCCCCAATTTTTTTTTTAGGGTGGTTTTTGTTATTTTTAGCGGTTTACTAAAAATAATCCCAGTTTTATGGATTAGGGTTTTGGTATCTACGGAATACGTAAAAACATTGTATATATTGTATAGTGAATGGTGAAATTCGATATAATGAATATAAGAAAAGTTTTCTTGGTTGAGGGTTTCTGGTATAAAATATCTGTGTACTCTGTGTATGAGCCATTGATTAAATTATGTTTTTATTAAGAATCTATATGCATTGCTTTACTTCACAGGTTTAAAACTTACATGGACCTCATAAGCATTCACTTGCAAATACATGTCAAACCATCTCTGATACCAACTGATCCGAAAATCCTTAGATGTCAATTTGTTCTTAAGAAGACACTAAATATCCGACCAGATTCAGGAAAATATGATCATCGTGACTATTTGCAAAATATCATGTGAAAACACTTATTTATCAGTAAACTACATTAACTGATAATAACTTGCGTAAATAGTGAGTGCCAAAATAGAGAGAAATATAGACAACAAATAATAAGTCTCATTACAAAGTATGATAACAGAGTTCACCCATTTGGGGCTACATCTCTAGGTCCTCTTCCAAATAGTGAGACTACTCTAATAATGCTCAAATGCTTGATACAATGATGACTTAGAATGGAAAATTTTAAGACACCCTTCAATTTTGCTGCACAAACCTAGAAACAAAGGTTACCACTGAATTCCTCATGAAATTCTGAGAAAAATGAGTATAAAATTGACTATTTTTTGAATAGGTGCTAAAAGACCCCCTTTTGCACACATAACGAGACTATGGGTTTCATACGTAACAAATGGAAATAATATTTTCATATAGAACACTTTAGCATACAATTGAGAAAAATGAGTATAAACAATCTATAATACCTTTCTCAAAGAACTCAATAGCATGCAAAAATAGATGAATCCAAAATAGGGCCACCTCTTGCATGCAAATTGAGACAAATATGCACTTGGAATGAAATTCGGTGCATCTCCTCTACATTCTGGCATGCATTTCCATTTTCATGCATAGGATCAATGCTAGGTTTATACAGGGTAAGTCGGCCTAACCAACCCCCTATATGCTCAGGCTTCATGGTTACAACTTTAAATATAATTTCGTTGGTTGTTCTAACCAATGAGTGCATGTGGCCCAATGGTAGGTGGAATATTAAGAAGTTATTGGAATATTCTAAGAATATTCCCCCATATGTCAAGGGTTCGATTCCCATTCGACCAAACTAATTTTATTTCCTTAGATAAATTGGTCAATCGAAGAGTGCCACGTGGCACTCTCCGGTTGGTCCACATGTTTCCTACATCAACATCATGCCATGTCATCTACCACTTTCCTATATAGATCTGCCACCTTAGTATCCAGTCACCTGCTAACTGTATTGTATGGTTACGCCACGCCAACACCATGTCACCTGTACGACCTGTCACGTGTCACTTTCGGATATGTCCAACTGGACCCCAAAAATGCCAAATATGAGTGACATTTGGCATCTTCTCATGCCACTACATCAGCTTGTTGACATGATCATGCTGTCACCCTATCAACTGTATAGAATATGGCCATGTGGCACCCCTATTTTTCCATTTTCCTTGTTTTCTTGAAAACTTCAAACGACCATAACTTTCTCATACAACGTCCATTTGAGGTGATTCACACAGCATTTGAAATCTCTCATTGAGATGCTCATAATGAATTCATTTTTAAGATCATTTGAGATGATCAATTTTTGGGCATTTTAGATCCTCATGGATCTCTTTAAGTGTTTTGGATCCTCCTGGATTAGTGGAGGTCTGGATAAGATGAAAGATCTGTGGTGTGGACCAGGTCACGAGCTCTCCACTAGTGAGAGATGGATCTATGGAAAACCTTGAGGCAAGTGGTTCACCACTGGTGATAGATCGTTCACACATATTGGGGGTACCGGTGTCATTGAGACTAGGAGAAGTAATGCGAAAGTTTCATGCAAGCTTGTCCTGGACCTCTGACACTTTGATAGATTTCTTATCCCCTAGAGAGAGTAGATTTTTGGGTTGGGTGTCAAGTGGTACATGAACCTACATAAATTGGGGAAAAGGGTATGGAATGGGGATGGTGGTTCTTGTGGTCATAGCGAAGGGGTCACTAGACTTTGGCTTAGTGGTGTCAATATGGGATTGGGAAGGTGAGGATGGAGTGGTGGATGGGGTTGTCACGACTGAACGAGGCAGTCGATGGTTGAGATCCTCTTAGATGGGAGTGGGTTGGGTTATGAGTGGGGGGTAATATAGAATAATGATAATGGGGACAAAGGATGGGATGGGAGTGATAGTGTGAGTTTGAGGTGGAAGGGAAGAAATAGGAATGACATCGGTGATGATAGTGCCAACGGTGGATGTGGACGAAGAGTTGATGCATGGTTTATTAATAGGAAAATAAACAACAATGGCTTCACGTGACTTCTTACCAGAGATTGTGGCAACATCTTGGATTGATGGAAATGAGAGTGGAACTGGCATGGGTAATGTCTCATCTTCCCCTTTGTTCCCATCTTCCTCGGATATTAAGCACGCCCTCTCTCTCTTTGACAGGTTCGTTCTTAGGCATGCACCATTTGTCTATGCGGGAGATGGTTGTTGTGAGATGGAAGACATCAAATATGATACACCCTATTTCTTCTTTTCTCTTGTGACTCTTAGCCATGCAAAGAATTCCTTGTCCAAAATGGAATCGTCCATATAAAACAACAAGGAGGGCATGTGAAACAATGTCGGAGCAACACCTATAGGCCACACAATTGTACTATCCTGGGTCATGTTGAACCAAATATTGTGGGTATGTCGGTTTAGTAGTTCCTGTGGAATCCTCATTCTCTATATAGTTGTGATGAGGTCATTGTGCCACTGCAAAAAGGCAGTGTTTTGTTTTGTTGCATGAGTTCCAACAATACGAGCATGTTAGCTGTCGAAGAGCTTGGAAATATGGGTATTAGGGTTATATGGAAATTCATGCCCCACTGGTGCATTCCATTTCCACATCGTAAAGGTGACCAACAAGTAACTGTAAATGAAGTAATTGAACCTCTCATGCACATCGACGCATTCTTGCAACATTTCTATGAACAGGTACTTACACCAATTGAGTGGTTCTCCTACCTTACAAAACTCAGCCACTGATATAGCATCACGAGTGAATTTTCCTTGGGAGTAGTTCTTCATGAATTGATTTGCTTGATGTGAGCTTCATGACCTCCTGTTTTGGTTCCATACTTGTCATAGAGGTTGATCTCTCTCTTCTTGCAGTCAGGCTTCCCTGAACCTTGGAAGCCTTGCATTACATCTTTCCCCTCCATGGATAAGCTAGTCAGCTTGTGAATGTCATCCACATGGATGGTATATGCCTTATCCAACCATAGGGTACCATTGTACACTTGACTAATGAGGAATTTTGTGCACCATGTGACTTCTCCTATGGTTCCAAACACGATCCAAATGTGCAAATTCATCATAGTAGAGTCCCAAAGGGGTAGGTAGGACAGTTTCCACTACCACAACAAGTCGTCGGTCGGAAGAGCCATGCAATACATGAATGTCTGAATAGTCATCCAAGGATACTGTGAGGCATCTGTGAGGTCAATCTCGAGTAGGTGAGTTTTCTTGACTTTTCCATGGATATCACCCATAACTTCAACCTGTGGATCAATGAATTATGTTGGAACAAATAATTTTGGAAGGGTTCCCTGGGCTATAGTGAGAACCATACTGGAAGACCTGTGATGGTAAAAAAATAAAACCGATGGACAAAGGCATTGATGCGGGCTCACATAATTCTCGAAGGGATCTAGAGTGAAAAAATCAAACAACAGACTAGAAGGAAATGAATTGAGTGGGAAGAGAGCACATGTTTATAAAGAGTAATGAAGAAGGTGACATAGTACGCACATGGACATCTCATAAAGATGAAAATTGTGTATCTTAATGTGACATTAACAATGGGCCTAGCTATTTGTTGGACATATGGGCCATGCTAAGAGGGAGGGGGTGAATCAGTGTAGGGTTATTTTTCACTTCTTTCAAAACTTTATTTAACAATCACTTCAAACATATTATTCATTTGTACTTAGCTACTTCCATGTATCAACAAAATTCATGAATAATAAATAACATTAAACCATCACCATAATGAACACAAGGAACACCAGATATATGTGTAATATTTTTGTATTATCTGTTACAAGAGACTACAATGTCGGGGTTTTATCATCATCAACTTAAAAGAGAAACAACTCCAATAGAGTGCCAACTCTAAATACAATAATTACCTTGCAGATCTCAGTACCAACTGATATGTGAGGAATCCAACCCTCAAGTACAAGACCCATCTTGTAGACATAAACCAATCTGCCAACATGTACGTGACCTATTTATTTTGCATCCCACATATGTATGCGACTTTCCAATATTGAAACACACATATGTACGCGTCCTTCCCTTTGTCAGCCTACGTACACCTTCAAAAAACTAGGGCATCCATTCTTCTACACTTCTAAAACTTTCCTGCCTTTGTCACATCCACCAATAACCTTTCACTACATCTAACTAGTCACTAAAACCAACCTGTTCCATACATACATAATCATACACATACTCAACCAAGTACAAGTAGCTCAAGGGTGTGAGCTATAGGAACCATATCAGAATTGTACCATACATGAGTGTTTCTCACTCAAACAACCAACCAACATATACCATAACCAAATCACACAACAACGATACCAAGAGTCTTATGAGGGATTTCACCATAAGGGGACCACTTTGGACTTCATCCATTTGGTGCTTCCTATCAACCATGATAAGATATCAATCCATCTATAACATCAACTCATAAATCCATCTATAAAATAAACCCATCATACATCATACATCAATGAAAACACTATGACACCATGTGACATCAACCCTCTGAAATCAATCTATTGACATCAATGACAACATAGTCTGACAATCTCCACCTTTGGCATTGATGGCAACACCAACATTGATGTCAATACTTAGACATGGAGATGTTCATGCTCCCATTTTGATCATTGCTCCTCATCAATGTTTCTATCTCTCCCCCTTTGACATCAAGGTAAAGGGTGTATGTCTTCTTGGGGTTTCTCCCTTTGATTGAACTCTCTTTGGGGATGCTCCCCTTGTTTGCTTCTCCACCATCTGAATGATCTCTCCCCCTTTGGATAAGGGATATCACTCTGATGAAATGCTGGTAATGTTAATGTTTATGCCATTATTATAGTTCTTTTCATTTCATAAAGATAATAGCATAATGAGAACAAGATCACTGAGAAATACACATCCACAAGAGACAACATTTATCCTAGGAAACCCTCTAGGGGAATAAAACCCAACAAAAACTTCCTTATCATAAATAAATTATACAATGTTCAAGAGATAACTCAACCAATATAGAAAAGTCCTCCTCAAGAGATGTGCCACCCTTCTTCTCCTCTCACCAACTTGAAATTGCAACTTGCCTCATAAGAGAATGATCAAGCAAAGTGTGTGTAAGAAGTGAGGCGCTAGCCTCTTATTTATATCAATATGGCACGTGTGAAGAGTCACCATTTGGCAGGGCCGACCTCTCACTCTGGGTAAGTAAACCCACCTTTAATTAATTCTAGCCCTTTCATTATAACTGTTGGGGCCGACTTCTTATTCTGCACTTTGTAATTGTCCGATGACCAATCCGCAAAAGGGGATTTGTCCCTTATAAAATTACCGACATGATTAATCCTCAATGGGGATTAATCTAATAACAATAATAATTATAATGACATGATTAATCCTCAATGGGGATTTAATCCAATAATAATAATAACATGATTAATCCACAATGGGGATTTAATCC
>ML788547.1:9366-23189 GCA_009831015.1 Picea engelmannii | reverse complement strand
TTATAATAATATTATTAATGGACTGTTCCTGTCCGCAAAATTGAAATGATGAGATGTAATTAAATGCAATAGCACTATTGTTAATGGAAGATGACTTTGGGTAAAATTTCAATGATAGGAGTAGTAATTCATGGTCTTAATATATTAATAGTGATGGATCATTGAAACCATATACTGTTTTTATGTTTGACTGATGAGAGGATGTATGAGTAGATTTATGGATTAACTAGCTACCAAAAGTAGGGAGAATTTCGTCAGTTTAGGAGTTGACCGTGATAACCATGCTTGATCTTAGAGTTGCCATCATCTTGTAATACGCTTGTTGTCATTGCAAGGTTACAATAGTATAGAAGGGGAAGCGGTTATGAGTGGTCATTGTAGTTCTATGCATGGGTAGCATGCCATAAGTATTGCGGTTTCATTAAATTGCAAGGGTCAACACAATCAAGAGGTGATGTGGTTATGGTAATGTTATTGTTTAGGTAGCGCATAAGATGATTGAGATGGTGATGTACTGATGGAGATGTCTTAACAATAGCGTAATGTTGTTATCATACAAGTGTAAAGTTGTGAGATTTTATTGAACTGATAACGTGTAAGGAAAAGTCTTTGAGCTAAGTACAATCAATGGTTGTGATCGTAATTGGGGAACCACGATTAATGGAAAGTAATGGAGGAGCTGGCCTGATTTTAATGCCCTTGAGTCATTGATAACGTCTCGTCTTCACGGTGGTCAGTCGCGGTCGGAGACCTTCGGATTGGCGCTTCCTGCAAGGTTCGCGGTTGTTCCTTACTTATTTCGTACTTGATCATAATCGGTCTTGCTCGGTCTGTTATGTCGGGTGGCGACGCAAGGTCGAATGCGTTGATGTTCCCTTACGCACGCACACACTTTTAAATGCGCACACAATTTTTTGCACTAGTTCCTAGCGGGGTCATCGTAACGAGGGGGCTGTTACATAGGGAAATCCGGTTTGAGGCAGGTGATGAAAATACAAATTATTCCATTGTTTTGCAAATTACAGAGAAAAAAACAATTTAATTTGGAAAGTAGACAGAGGGGATAGCTCCTGGGATGAAAATTTCTTTGATATTACTTTGGAATATGTCTCACATTTTCAAAAACATTTTAAAGAGGACAACCGAACCACCATCAATTCCATGAAATCCATCTTTCCAATTTCTTTCCTATATTTGTAGACCCTGAAGACAATCAAAATCTTATAGAAAAGGTGGGAGAACATAAATTACTTAGAACCCTCCACAACTTTCAAAATATAAGAGACTTGGGATAGATGGGCTACCCATTGAATTTTTTCTCAACTATCTATGACTTTATGGAAGAGGATCCCCATAAGATAGTGGAGTCCTCAAGGAATTCTAGGAAAATGTTGGTTTCTTTCAATACCACTTTCATTACCCTTATTCCTAAGATAAGAAATCCAACCCTATTTGAGAGCTTTCACCCAATCGCACTTTCCAATAGTATTTAAAAAATAATTTAAAAAATGATCTCCCATGGATTGAAATAAATTCTCTCAATTTAGGTTTCAACGGAGTAGTTTGGTTTCCTCTAAGGATGGAAAAATCATAAGGTTGTTGGTGTTTCTTAGGAAAGCTTACATATTGTGAAAACAAAAAACTTGAGGGCCATGATTGCTAAAGTGGATCTATCCAAAGCCTTCGATAGAGTCACATAGATTTTCCTCCTCTTTATGCTCATTCCTTTGGGATTTAGTTTACACTTTAAGGCTTGGATAATGGCTTGTATCAGCTTGGTGAACTTTGTAATTTTAATCAACACGGTGGATTTACCCTTTTTCAAATATGAAAAAGGCATTTGATAGGGATTTCATCTCTCCCTCCTACTATTCCTCCTAGTATCCAAAGTTTTAAGAATATCACTTAGGGCCACATCATTGAATGACTCTTTCAAATGTATCTTAATTGGCAGTTCATGTTCTATTTCACATTTACTTTTTGAAGATGAAATCCTTACTTTTTGCGATGGCTAAAAAAGAATGGTGGATAAAATGAAAGATATAATAGACTTATTTTTCATAGCCACATGTATTCTGATCAATTCATCCATATATATGGTAACTTATTAGAGTCTCTCTAAGCCTAAAATTATTTATATCACCCATATTTTTCCTTTTATGACATATTCCTTTGACACTGGGTGTAAATAACTAGGTTTTGCCCTCAAGCCTAATTTATATCTCAAAAGAGATTGACAGTGGCTCATAGCCAAGATTAAAAAAAACATGAACACTTGGTGTGCAACAGATGGATCTCGCATGGTAGCTGACTATTCCTGGTCAAATCCAGCCTTAAGGCCATCCCAATTTATTGCATGTCTCTTGCTTGGATATTGAAATTGGTTCCTAAGAAAATACAACAACTCTTCTACCATTTCATTTGGATAGGGGACCAGGAGAAGAAGGGTATGGCTTTGGTTGCTTGGAAAAACTAGTTATCTCAAAAATCCAAGGGGGATGGAGCCTAAAAAATAATTTTCTATTCTCCAAATCTTTAGCAACCAAGATTGTCTAGAGAATCATTCAGGGACAAGGCATATGGGCACACAATAAAATATAATTATTCCCCCCTCTTCATTTTGGATTGGATTTGAACCCCAAATAAAAAAATTCCAAAACTCTTTTATCATTTGGAAATCCACAATTGCAGCATTTCCTAAACGTATATCAAGACGACCACAATTGAAGCTATGTAGTTGTTAGTTTTTCAAGTTCTTGCGAGAATATTGGAAAACCACTGAAACACCATGACAGGTCTATGAATCATGTGTCCTTTAGAGGATGTGAGGAAATTGACCCTCTGAACTCATGAACCCAAAGTTTAATAACACTCGTTGGAACATGCCTACAAAATATTTATATGATATGATTTTACTTGTTTGTAAATCAATACAATCTAATGTCAAGGTCAAATAAAATTCATATGACATTTATACATTAAGATAATGCAAGTTGGGTGTAGGGAAGCATAAATGGACGAAGTTGCTTGAAAGCAAGGGGGGATATATAGGAGATTAAGTGTCAAAGTCTCAGAACTTTTAAGGTTTTCTTGGATGAAACTAATTGGTGAAAAATGTTGACTCTTTTTTTTCTTGTCCTTCTAATTAGACTAGCTGAGAAGTAGGATGAAATCCTATGATTTTTTTTAATAAATTAATAGGTAAAACTAAATTTTTTCTTGATTTGTGGAAGGAGTGTTGTATCATACTCATGCCAGCAAGGGGATTGGTGTATATTCACTAGCATGTAGATCAATTTCCCTTTATGAGTATATTGTGGTTTGACTTGTATCCATTCTCTCTCATGCTTGAGATTTTGTGCATATGTGGATTGGTTTGGGAAATATGTTTCTTCTTATGCCATGGTGATGCTTATGGAAAGTCTGTACTCGGTTTAGAAATCCAAGAAACTAAACATGCTAGTAGGGTTTCTCATATGTGAATGTTCTTTTTTGAATTAGTTTTTTTTTTGTTTGAGAACAAAGATAATAAAGGATGAAATTTCACTTGCACAAGTTTGTAGTTCAGTTATTGGTGGATTTTTGACTTCTAGCATTAGAACAAAAAATTGATAGCTTCACAACATTTCCATATTATCCAAAGAACTCTTGGCATTCAAGAATCTAGAAAGATGCAATGCATTCAGTCAAATTTTCGCTTGTCTTAGAAGATACAAGAAAATATAAAGTACTTACAAGATTAAATAGAAACAAAGTGTGAGTATGTTCATATCACATATGATTTTCAACAACATAAATATTAATTTCAAGTTCATCACAACTCAAATAAGTTGTATAAGCCACAAAAACTTGGAAAATGAACCACTCATTTTTTTTTCAATATAGAAGATCCTATACTCTTTTCTTTTCTAATGCATAATTAGTTGCCTAGCTCTTCATTTGATAAAATTTCAGGTATTCCAACTATGTACATGAGGTTCCATTGAATGACTCCCACATTATTGAGATTCACATGCTTCAAGTACTTGGAAAATATGACCTTGGCACTGGAGGAAGTATACCATTGATTCTAGGCCAACATTGTAGCACCAATTTCAAGTATCTCCACTATTTTTGTCAAGATGCATGGCACATTAAAGTGAGAGGGTGGATAATATACATGTCGATGTCTAGGGAAACCATGTGAGGCTTACGGTTGGTGGTATTACTCACTAGAGGGATTTACCATATGTCATCGCCAATTCCATGGTGTGAAACAAATGGTAAATGCATCACAAGCTCCCAATGCAAGGATATAATGGAGGAGATGTTAGCTTAGAGCCACAACGCCACTTTTGTTGTCACTAATTCCATGGCCTGGAATAAATGGTAAATGCATCATGCATCATAGACTCCTAGTGCAAGGATTTAATGGAGAAGATGTCATCTTAGGGCCATGACACCATATGTGTTATCCAAACAAATGGTAAATGCATCATAGACTCGTAGTGCAAGGATTTAATGGAGGAGATGTCATATTAGGGCCATGGAATCACATGTGCTATCCTAGGCCTTCATCTATCAATAATGTATGATTAGTAATGATTTGTGGAAAAACAATTATATTTTTAATTTTAATTTAATTTTTATACTTAACTAATAAAATATAACTATTTAGTCAATTCATTATACTATGCTAATAAAAATAAAAATCTACTAATTCTAAAAATTCAAAATAATTTTATCTATTTCCAAAATATTCAAATTAACAAACTAAATTATATAAACTTTATACAACATCCCCAAGTTTAATAAGAAAAATTAAAAACAGAGCCATCTTAACTTTCAATGGAAAGCTATATTGCGCGTAATAAAAGGAAATCCAATGAATAAAAGGAAACCCAATGATGATAACTATAGGTTTGTATAATTTTGGAACTCATCACATAGTCTAGAACGTTTAGACTATGCCTTCAATATATCCATTTTCGAGGTTGAAGGAAAAAATGAAATATCTTGTTAAGCTCGCATGCTAAATAAAATACGGTAAATGTGTTATGTCCTACATATATCCATTTTTGAGTTTGAAGGAAAAAAAGAAATATCTTGTTAAGCTCACACGCTACATCCACCGAGTTATTGAATTTCAAATAAATCAAATTAGACACAAAAATAAAAATAAAAATTCTAAGCTTTGAAAGATTTTATTACGTGATAATGGGCATTGTTCATTCAGCTGAGTGAGTAGAGCGTAAAGAATTTAACCTTTCGTTCCTTAGTCTGAGCCCAACATGTACGCCTATTCATCAAATTTATGATGTGATAGCATTTGATAATTATGAGTCCTAGGGTTAATATTAAGTACTATGCAGTGAAATAATCACGGATTCATTGTATGATGATTGGCTTATTGCTTAGTGTATGTTATCAATTATATATATTATTTATCATTTAACAAATAAGAAAGCATTTATAGTGAGTCAATTTTTGACTTATTATTTGGTGATTACCTTGTTGCTTGGTGTGCCTAGTGTCTTATTTTTTCAATACAATTATTCATCTAACATATAAAAAAATGTATTAAGTGAGTCAATCATTAACTCACTACATGATATGTAACTCTCTTAAAAATAAAAATAATAAATTGAAAAATCACCATTTGAATTTGAATAGACACTCACTCTTGAATCACTAAATGGGTAAGATAATCACTCTTGACAATATAAAAATTAAGGTCAACAACCGTTGGCTTATATATTTTATGTCCGTGGTGGTGTTATCGATTGGAACAATGGAAAGCAATCTACTCCAATATTCTCGAGTCAAATCACATACAACACATTGATCGTGATAAGTCAAAACGCATACACATTTAATATTAATTCACAAGGCAATGGTAGAGCTTAGAAAAGTGTTGGTTATGAGCATCATTGAGCAAACAATCATTTACTTGCTCACTAAGAGTGAAAGTGGTGATAACTTTGATTGTTGGATAAACTACATGGGAGTACCTAATTCTTTAACTATTCAATGATTTATTGATATATTTTGTTTGATAAATGAGGACATGGAAGTGATTCCAAGTGGAATGGCCTTAAAGTATAAGGCATCTTCCCATGTACCCAATTCTTAACTATTGAATGATTTATTGATAGATTTTGTTCCATAAATGAGGACGTGGAAGCGATTTCAAGTAAAATGGCCTTAAAGTATAAGGCATCTTGTAGATGGGAAGTAAGATTAAACAAAGTCATGATTAATGAAGGAAAGTTATTTGACAATAGATCAAGAGAGTGTTTATCAAGTTACTTGACAATAGATTAGAAGATCAGATCAAGAGAGTGTTTATGAAGCTTTATAAGAAGTCAAGTTATGGTTAACTAAAGAAAATTACTTGACAATAGATCAAGTGATTGTTTATGAAACTTTATAAGAAGACCAAATCCAAGTTTCGCCAGTTATAGGCCACTTCATTGACTTAAGATTAAGAAGGTGTTCCTCATGTGCCATGTTTATTCATGTTTCCATATTCAAAAAATCTGTGGTTCATGAATTCTCATTTGTTTTGTGCATCTATTCATGGATTTAGTTGATATCTAATTTTTTAATTGTCAAATTAATGATTGACAATTAGATGGATATCATTCTTGAAAATTTATCAAATTAATATGGAAATATAGTTTCCTTAAGTTAAGAAGTGATACACCTTGATGTAAATCCAAGTTTTTTTAATTAATAATATAATTATTGAGCATGGAGGTTTGGTCTCAAAAACAGAACTAGAGATTGATTAAGTCTATCACTAATTGAACTGCACTTGAGAATTTATGTTAGGAATTTGTCTAAGTGTGGTGGATTTGTACTAAGTAATGCATGTATATACAAGTTAAACTTGTGGTAATTGTTGTTCTACTAGTGCTTGACTCACCCTAGAGGAAGTGTTTACAAAAATATAAGTGTCAAAGCTAATTAAGTGTTTTGATAAAATCATGCACCTTTTTTGTTTTTCTTTACTTTCTGAAATTAGTAAAGGATATCATATTAACCCTAAACCTCCCTTAAAATTTGGAGGACAAATTTTGGTCTAGTGGCCCTATGAATAGATTTGAATTTATGAGTTTTCTTATTACCAAAAGAAATAGATCTTCACTCTGGATCTATTAAGCATCGATATACATTTGAAATAAATCAAGATGCAAATATTTTAGTTCTTAAAAGATCCTGAGTTAAGATGGATCCACATTGATATGTTTGTCTATATATATTAATTAATGCTTGGTATTATTTTCTTAACTTTTTTTTTTTACATTGTGTATTTTAAGCATTGAATGATACATGGGTTGTTTACGGATTTGATTTGTTTATGTTCAATATTTATATGTGTCTATGTGTGTGGCGGGGGAAACAATATGATGAAGATGGAGTTACGACCAAAGGAAAAAAATGACAAATCTAGATTCACCATGGAAACATGAGCCAAAGTAGACATCAATCAATTAAACTATGTAAGCTCTCACACCGTGGACACTCATGAGTTGATGATACTTCATTGGATTAACTTGGCTTCATTACACATCTTATTAATTTTCCCTACTACTATTTGACTTCACAACGAAAAACTAGTCTACCTTCATCGATGGCTTTCCAAACTCACTAGTTGGGATGTTACCTAATTACTTCCATACATGTTTCTGATGGACCCTCATGCACCAAAACATATCATAACTTGACCCCCTAGACAAACTCTCCCACATGTGCAACCCCGCCTTCTCCTCTTTCCTTAGACCCTACCCATCATCTGCCTACCCCACTAACATCTACGCCTACTACAAACCCCATCTGACCTCTTACATTTGAGATGATCCATGTACATACCTCAAGGAGATGACCTTGAAAACGAAAGATGTGATGTGTTAAAAAAAATGAAAAGAAGACATGAAAGAGATCATACACCCTAACTTATTCTAGGAAAATGCGATTATATATATATATATATATATATATAGAGAGAGAGAGAGAGAGAGAGAGAGAGAGAGAGAGAGAGAGAGAGAGAGAGNCATATACCATTTCCATGCATGAAATTTTCTAGAGATAGAGCTTGTAATGTCCCCTACCCCATAAAGGCACCATGGTGGAAATTCCGCTAGCCTAACCCGTTGTCGTGGACTAAGGCGAAAAAAGGGACCTAGGGGACATAAAATGCCTAAGATGACTTTATAAAGTTAATTTATCAAAAAGGGGGACATGGATCCTAGGCAATTCAAAAGTCACTTTAATTTTAAAAACGTGTAAAAAATCACTTAAGTGACTTTATGAAATAAAGTAAAATAATGAGCGGGAAAAAGGAAAATGAGGAATAAAAGGGGAAAAGTGAGGAGTCTCTCCTCATTCTTATGCTTGATTATTAAGAAAATATATTTAGAGAGCTCTTGGAGAGTTGTCTAGGGTTTTTGGAAACCCTTGCACTTATCTCTAGTTTCGGTGTTGGAATTATGCACCCTAGCTAGATTTGGGAAGAGGTTGCTTCATATTACTTCATTGATCTTCATTGTAGCTGACTTTATTCTCTCGTAGTTGATTTTTCCCTTGTGACAGAAGAGTTTCAGGATTTCTGATTGAGTTTGATTTGGAAGATGGTCGAATCTTTCATGTGCGACAACATACTCTCATTGAAGAACATTTCTTTGCAGTGGGGGAAAATTTAGAGTGTGTTGGGCACATATCTTCAGTTGGGTGGCCGAGTTTACACTTGAATCTGGGCTATTTAATTTTGTGGGTTGATTTGCTTCCTTGAGGGTCCAAAATATCAACTCTTCTGGGCGCTACCTTCATTATGGACGCATTACTTCTTTTCTAGGCGAACTTGTTTAAGTATTGGGCTTTAATTCTTATTGTTGGGGGATACTATCCCATTGTTGGACATTTGGTTTATTTATGAGAACCATTCCACCATTGTTGGCGTATTTCTCTTGTTGGGATGCCACAATAATCATTATAGAAGGATGTTACTTTATTGTTGGGCGCTATTCCTCCTTGTGGGCACTTTTGTTCTTGCTGGGAATCACCTATGGGTGCCATCCTCACTTTGTTGGGCATTTTTCTCTACTATTGGGTGGTACAAACATTGTTAAGGTACATGTATGATGTCATTTATATCTTTATAAATTTGTAGCCATCGACTAGTACCTATGGGCTCATGTTTGAAGGAATATATCAGTTGTATGAATATATATCTTTCTTAGGAAACACTATTTCCAACCCAAAATCATATATCAGTCCTAGTTTATTGTGTTTGCAACTTCTCTATACTGAATATCATTATTAGATTTAATGTTTAATGGGTGGTTGACTTATTGATAATTTTATATAGTGCCATTGTGGGTGAATATACCAAACAACAAATTCATTATATTATTATGTGTCAACCTTTGACAAATATATTAAGCTAGAGAAGAGAATACTTTTGGGAAAATATTATCTCTGAATTATCATCAGTTGTTCCATTGCAAGAAATATTAAAATTGCACCTACAACAGTTTGTATACAAATTGTTCGGAGAAATTTCTCAGTGACAAACCCTCCTTAAGCCCATAAAAATTGTCTCAAATGTAAAGGGGTATGAAGTGGGTATCTTACAGTGGTATCAACGCATGTTCCTCTACATATATGGGCTTTGGGGGGCACTTATAACCATATTTATGAGACCATAAGACGAGGAGAACATTACCTACAAAAGACATATGGGAAGAACACCAGACCCCCCAAGTGTGGGAAGAAGATGAAGTGGTTAGAGAAGAAGAAACATGAGAGGTAGCACCATCTATCATACTTGAGGGAAAATAAACTATGGGGGAAGAATATGATGCTAGGATCAACAATCTGTTCAATATTTTGAATGATTTGGCCAAAGGTCAAAAGGTCATGATGGACCTTATGGGGAAACTAGCTAAGAATTCCTTGGAGGGCCCAACAAAGAAGAATCAGAATGGTGATGGGGGCTCAAACAATGGAGAGGATAGCCATTCACGCACTACCATGCAGAGCCACCTCCACTTATACACCAAATCCCCTAGACCCATTATGCCTCAATTTTTGGGGAATGATGTCACAGGTCCATTGATGCAGGTTGATCAGGATGAGCCCTATAGGGCATATTTAGAGGAGTTCAGGAGGATGGGAGATGATTTCCACTCAGCCATGTATTTTTCATATTTCTGCAATATGAAGAGAAGAAACTGACCGAGAGGGCCCATGAGGGCCATGCCACAAAATTTTGAGTTTCAACGTACCCTTGGGAGGGTCACCATTCCCAAATTTGATGGGGATCTAAATTCTATGCTAGATCATGGGTGTAGAAGCTCAACACTTACTTACAGTTACACCAGATGATAGATACAAATGTCATTAGGTTGGTCACCTTGCACTTGGATGGTGAGTCCCATGAATGGTGGTACCATGGGTTAGTTACCTTGGGACATGCCAGGGTTACCTCCTACCTAGACTTCACACATAGACTCATCAAGAGATTTGACAGGAGGGATCTGGAGCTTCACTTCAGAGAGTTAGCTCAACTCAAGAAGACATGTATCCCAAAGACTTATATATCTGAGTTTCAGAGGGTTGTTGTGATGGTAACATACATTTTAGAGAACCGTTTCGTGATGTTTTTTTCTGAGGGGATATTGGATCCTCTACGAGGATGGGTCCAGGATTAGAAGCCTAAATATTTACATGATGCATTCAACATATCTCGTGACATGCATGATGCAATACCTAAAAGTGAGTTTCCACCCAAACCCATTTTTACCCCAAAGACTAAGGAGACCATACCACCTCAGAGATATTAGGTTGGGAAGCCCAAACTGGATGAAGATATTAGGAGAGAATTGAGGAAAAATAAATAGTGTTTCAGCTATCATGAACCATGGACACCAGGACACAGATACACTGGGAAGGACAAAATGGGCAAGGCCCATTACATTAAGGTATACTCTGATAGTGACAATGATGAGGATGAGGAGGTGGAGCAGGAACAGGACCAAGGACATCCAGCATTAGGAGGGGAGTCTTCACAGGTTGGGGCTAAGGGCCCAATCATGGCCTCGATGTCAAGGTTTCCGAGGTATCATACCTTTAGGGTCAAAGGTGTCCTACAGGGGTACAAGGTGACAGTCTTGATTTATGGAGGAGAATCACATAAATTCATTGACGCTAACATGGTCGAGAGGAGAGAAATTCCAACAGAGGAATTCGATAGGTTCACAGTAGTCATACCAGGAGGCCACTAGATGAGTTGCACCAAGTGGATTCCCATGCTCACAATAACCATGGGAAACTACTCAATGCTAGATGATTTCTTCTTGGTGGACATACCAAACACCAATGCAATGTTGGGCGTTTAATGGATTTACTCTATTGAGAGATACACTATTGATCAGAGGACCATGGAGATGGAGTTCACAGGACCGAATGGCAAGAAAGTGGTCCTATGATCCATGCACCACTACTGGTCGAATATTGTGTCATCGCAAAGCATGGAGGAATTCATGAGGCATGGTGATATAGAGTGGGTTGTATAGTGTTTTATTTATGACAAAGAGCCACCAGACCATCTGCAACATCTTACAAAGGAATTACAGGTATTACTCTGCAAACATCACAAGGTATTTAGTGACATTCCTCCTGGCATTCCATGTGATAGAGGTTTTGAGCATATCATAGATTTAGAAGAGGGGTTTCAAGTAGTTATCACAAACCCCTATCGACACCCTAAATTTTGCAAGGACGAGATTGAAAAAACCATCAAAGAACTGTTGAAAATGGGCCACATTCACCCTAGTTCCAACCTGTTTGTCTCTTTTGTTGTCTTAGTCAAGAAGAAGGAAGATACTCTGCAGGTATTTATTACATGGCTCTAAACAAGAAAATGATCAAGAATTGGTACCCGATACCTAGGATTGATGAATTAATGGATGAGCTCAGGGGAGCTATTTTTTTCTCAAAGATTGATGTTCGATCAGGGTACCATCAAATTAAGGTACAAGAGAAGGATGTACCTAAGACAACCTTTCGATGCCACTATGGGCATTATGAGTTTTTTTTCATGCCATTTGGACTAACTAATGCCCTTGCCACTTTCTAGCTGTGCATGAATAATGTGTTCAATAAGCAGTTGAGGAAGTTCTTATTGGCCTTCTTTGACGACATCCTCATATACAACAAAAAAAGGAAAGACCATCTGCGACATCTTGATGAAGTACTTGGTATTATGAGAGTCAGTAGTTTTATGCAAAGGAATCCAAGTGGGAGTTTGGTATGACAAAGATGCTCTACTTGTGGCACATGATTGGGGCAAATGAAGTACAGGTGCACCAAGAAAATATCAAGGAAATCATTGAGTTGCCAACTCCCAGAAATGTGGCAGAAATAAAGAGTTTCCTTAGTCTCTGCACTTACTACGGGAAATTTGCTAAAGGATTCCCACAGTTGACAGTGCCATTGATTGATCTCACCAAAAAGGGGGATTTCGTTTGGATAGAGGAGGCCCAAGAGAAATTCGAGAAAATGAAGGAGGTTATGAGATCATGCCCTGTTCTAGCACTCCCTTATTTCACTCATCCCTTTGTCTTGGGGTGTGATTCTTTAGGGATAGGGATAGGGGTCGTATTGATGAAAAATAACCATCCCATTGCTTTTGAAAGGTCCAAACTCAGGGAGTATGAGATACATTATTCAATATATGACAAAGAGATATTTGTTATCATGCATGCATTGGTCAAGTTCAGGAAATGCTTGGCGGGGAACTGGTTTAAGTTTAAGACAGATCACAATAGCCTAAGATTCCTCATGGAGCAGAAATAATTGAGTGAGCAACATCATAAGTGGATCAGTAAAATTCAAGTTTATGATTTTGAGATAGAGTATGTGAAGGGAAAGAACAATGTGGTGGCTGATGCTCTTTTCAGAATACCACTCACTCTCTCACTCATAGAGGTTTCAGGGGACTGGAAAGATCTATTGTTGGTAGAGTATTCCAAGAACCAATTTTCTTGGGACATCCTCGATGGATGGACACAGAATGATTGCTACAGAGTTTTCAATGACATCATTTATTATAAAGACAGGATCTACCTCGTATTGTAGTCCCAACTTAAGGAAAAAATTATGTAGGTAACACACAGTTCCCCATTGGCAGGACACCTTGGGTACTTGAAAACCTACATGAAGATCAAGGAAATATTTGCATGGAAGGGCCTTAAAACCGATGTGCTGAGATTCATAAGGGAATGCAACGTCTGCCAATAGAATAAGGCATAGTACACTCATCATGTTGGACTACTGCAACCACTTCCCATTCTCGAACAAAAATGGGAAAGCATCTCTATGGATTTCATCACTGGGTTGCCCCAGGTATAGGAAAAGGATTGCATTTATGTGGTGGTTGACAAGATCACTAAGTTTGCAAAATTTTTCTCATACTCTCTAGGTATTCAACAATGTAGGTGGTCGAGCTTTTCTTCAGAGAAGTATTCCGATTGTATGGATTGCCACAAAATATTGTTAGTGGTAGGTGTTATCGCACGGTTTGTAGGAAAGGTTAAAATAGCTTGAGTCAAGGGCAGAAACCGGCGTAACAGGAGCTTCCCCACCCACTGTCACCTCAATGGGGGGCTCTTTCTATTTAGGAGGGCTAGTCCAAGAGAGACGTCCCTAAAGTAATCTAGGTTTAAGAAAGGCTAAGGATAATGGATCAAGACAATAGGTTCCCTTCCACAGATTACAGCCAAGTATGAGATAGTCAGGAGAAGTTCTTCCACTGGATGGCACCTGTTTGCGAGACAAGA
>ML788546.1:436837-466059 GCA_009831015.1 Picea engelmannii | reverse complement strand
GAAGGTTGGACGATGGGCACTCCGATAGCATGAATTCCTGACCGTTCGAAAGTTGGAACAAAGGAACCTCCATGCCTAAAGCGCCTTGGGCATGCACCAAGGGGAGCCAATGGAACAGACGTGCAATGGACGTGGACCAAGGAATACTTTCACCGAACGAAAATCCAAAAAATTAGCCAACGAATGGAAGTGGAGTGTCTTGGGCGCCAAAAACCAAAAATGAGGAAGTCGTCCAAGAAGGGAAAGGCGTGCTTGGGTGAGTCGGCCAACTCACCCAAGGGACGCACGCCCATCAACAAGGTCAGCTTGATCGAAACGAAATGTTGTGTCTCGTCGTGGTGAAAATCAAGCGATCAAGGTTTGATCAAGAAATCAAGCCAATTTGAATCTAAGGAAAGTCTGAACCGAGCTAAGTGTGAAAGCTAACTTGGAAAAATTTCAAGTAGCTTGGTTATGAAGGACGAAGGAGAGACAATCCTTTGTTCTTGTAGCTGAGTTGACAAAGGAAGGGCGCACAAGGAGGCAACTCATCGAGTCCAAGTTGTGTATGGTTTTCGTTCAAGGTTTTGTGTAACTGAGTGGAAGCTCTTCTTGTATAAACTTTCTCGTGTGGCATGAGTGTTTGGCTCGACACACTGTTGTTCTATTCATAAAAAAGATTTCGGGTGTTAGGTTGAACTGGTCGCCCACATATCTGTTTTGGTTGTTTTGTATGAATAGTTCTTCTTTATTGTTGAAATAATCTAAGTGTAATAAAAACATATACATAACTAATAACAAATGAAACTAAGTGAAGGCGTATTCCAGGTTGATTAATTCAGTGTGGTCTTGTCGTTGAATGAAAGACGCTAGTGTTGCATGGTGACTTAGAGCGTTGGGTGTTTCCGCCACCCAACCAGAGGCTTTCCAGGCCCGCGACAGTTGGTATCAAAGCTTGTTTTGAGCACCCTACTCAAGCAACAACAACGAAGTTTGGGTTCAGTGATAGTTGGGTTTTTTGGGCACCTTTCCATACGAGCAAAAGATGTATGTGATTGTGGTAAAGACAGAAAAGGAAGGTTGGTGCAGAGTTGGTAGCGAAGACTTTAGGGTAATTCTGAAGCACTTTCGGAAAGGTTTCACGAACTGTGAAGGTTATTAGAAGCACAAAGATGGTTGGTTCGCATGCAAGAAAGAGTGACACCGAAAATTATCCTAGGATGACCAAGGTGAGAGACCAACTCACTACCTTAGAAAAAATAATGGATCAACTAATGAATGCAATGTGCACTCATGGTGAGAAGGTCGCACAACTGGAAACGAAGATTGGTGAACTCATGACGAGATTTAACGAAATTGTCCAGGAGTGCCAAGATGCAGCCAACGTGTTCACTAGCACTTGGGAAGACACTTGTGACAGACTTAAGATAGCAAAGGACACCCTTGTTTCACTCCATACGAAGATGAAATACCAAGAAGACACCATCATGTTTCTTAAATGAGGTGCATCCAGTGGGATGAGCTCATCCGTTGTGCATATGTGAATCAAGATGAAAGAGCATGAACCATATAACGAGACTCACAATGCAAACATGTTAGGAAATTTATGTTGGGACATGGAGCGATACTTGGAACAAATGAACTAAAGTCAATATGAGGCCAAGGTAAATGTTGCCACTATGTTCTTAATACGAGCTGCAAAACTTTGGTGGAGGAATCGAGTTGAAGACTTGGCAGCTAGAAGGATTACCAAAAAGATAAAAAAAAATTGGGCAGAGAGGAAGGAAGCCTTGAAAGCACAGTTTGGTCCAGGAAACCAAGCTTGGGTCACTAGGAACCAATTGTTGGCTCTCTGACACATTGACAAGATCCATATGTATATCAAGGAATTCACTAGCCTGATGTTGGAGATCAAAGAGATGTCAGACAAAGACAATCTTTTCCACTTCATGAATGGTTTGTAGAATTGGGCATAGAGTGATTTGTGACGCAAAAACATGCATACCCTTGTAGCAACAATCACTGCAACAAACAAGATCTTGGACTTCAAGGGTGAATCCAAATTGGTTCCAAGAAGTGATGAAGGACAACATGAGAAGCATCAAGGAAATAAGAAGAAGGATAAAGACGATGCAAAGCCACTAGAAAAAGAAGAAGGAAAATAAGTCAATTTATTGTTGGATATGTGCGAAGGAGCAATATGCTAAGAATTGTTCGTTGAAGAAAAAAGTGAACACTTTAGAGTAAGTGGACGACCCATCTGTGGGAGTTCTGTAGCTTTTGGGTGTTGTTGTAGAGGCAATACTGACAATCACTCAAGACCCCGATGTGACAAAGATTAGCTATTTTTAGGCAGATCAATGGGAAAATGACTTTGGCTATGGTGGATAGTGGTGCCACTCATCACTTCACGAGGGAAGATGTTGCGTGAAATCTTGGATTGCAATTTGAGCAAGCATGAACTTCCTTTGAGGCGGTTAACTCAGGTGAACATGAGATTGGAGGCACAACAAAGAATTTTCCTATGAAGCTTGGGGAATGGACCGAAAGGATGAGTTTCACTGTTGTTCTGTTAGATGATTATGAAGTGATTTTGGGGCAGGAGTTCATGCGGAAGGAGAACACAATCCCCATTCCACATATCTATTTTTTGTCTATCATGTCATGACAGATTCCATGTTTGTTTTCTATGATAAGAGAGAGTAGAGGGATCAAGATGTCATCCTTGCATTTGGTGATAACCAACTATCTTCCATGGACATCAGTAGACGAAGTGAAGAGATGGCTGAAATGAAGAACTAAAACGAAGAAAAAGTGTTGGAAGATTTGGAATGTCTAGTTAACAAGATTGAAGACATCTTGGGTAACATCATGCAAGCCATGGAGAAGTTCACGGACTTCTAGAAAGAAAGTATGTCAAATATGGAGGTAGAAGAAACGAAGAAGCCCGAACTTAAGGATTGGATAGTAGAGTCGTTCGCTACACAAGTGTGTGAAGGGGAGGAACAACAGTCATGGTACAAGCGTGCCAAGAAGGAAGCTAGACTGAACAAAGAGACACTTGGAGATGGCGAGTGGTCTTACGGTCTAGAACTTGAGTGTCTCGTAGAAGAGAGAGAAGGCCAAATTGGTTCCAATGTCTCACTATTGATGTACTCGACGAAGAATTATGGTGATCCTTCGTAGGTTGTGAAGAAACAAAATGAGGATGGAAGTGGTGGCTCGGGGAGCCGCCCCCTTCCACTCTCAAACTAAATCAAGGGAATGTTGGCTCTATGTCATGAGGATGAAAACGATACAACTAGCCATTGTTGCAGGGATGAAAATGAAATCATTAGACATTGTCGTAGGGATGACAACAAGATGAGTTGGTGTCACGGATATGGACATCACATTGACTTGGAGGATGTGAGAGTCAAAAAGTTGTGAAGATAAATGATTGATTTTTGTGCTGGGGTGAGTTCTTTTGAATTGGCACCATGGTCGAAATAACTACTTGATTAGCCAAGTCACAAGGGGATCCAACACACACTGGTAGCAGAAGCAACCAAAGTAATGATACAGTAGGGAGACATGAGGCAGAATATCAGAAGGCATGATGAACGTCAATGGTGATCACGAACGTTGAAGCATGTTGGGATTGTTGGGACAATAATGACTTTGATTGGGGGAAGGTGTAATTCCTTAGGATTATTTTCAAGTGCACACTCTCCTTCCATGAGACAAGAACATGAGCTAGGAGAGCTAGAGGGCACCCGATCTTTTTATAGGTGAGTTGGGATCTTCGGGCATTGTTGTGTCGAAGATGAATTTCTAATATTTGACAGAGGGTGGTGACCGAAGTGGCAAGTTGAGTGGGCACCCCATGGTCGACATGGGCACCCTCACCAAAATATGAAAAGTTGGACGATGGGCACTCTTACAGCATGAGCACCAAACTGATCAAAAATTGGAACAAAGGAAGCTCCACGCCTTGGGCATGCACCAAGGGGAGCTGAAGGAACCAACGTGTGGTGAACACAGACCAAGGAAGACTTGCACTGAATGCAAAGCCAAACAATTTTCCAATGAATGGAAGCAGAGTGTCTTGGGCGCCAAAAACCAAAAATGAGGAAGTCGAACAAGAAGGGAAAGGCATTCTTGGGTGAGTTAGACAACTCACCAAGGGAGGTGTGCCCATCAGTAAGGTTAGCTTGAACGAAATAAAAGGTTGTGTCTCGTTGTGGTGAAAGGGAGTGTCCTTTGGGTGCATGCCAATAAAATCCAAGTGAGGAAGTCATTTGGAAACATCAAGCGATCAAGGCTTGATCAAGCAATCAAGCAAAGTCAAATATGAGGCAAGTCTGAACCAAACTAAGGGGATAGGAGAACTTGGAAGAATTGTGGGAAGCTTGGTTATGAAGGACGAGGGAGAGATGATTATTTGTTCTTGTAGATGATTTGATAAAGGAAGGGTGCACAAGGAGGAAACTCACCGAGTCTGAGTTGTGTATGGTTTTCATTCAAGGTTTTGTGTAATAGAGTGGAAGCTCTTCTTGTATAAACTTTCTTCTATGGAACGAGTTTTTGGATAGGCACACTATTTTTCTATTAATAAAGAATATTTTGGGTACTAGGCCGATTTGTCCACCCGCATATCTGTTTTGTTTGTTCTATATGAATGGTTCTTCTTTACTGTTGAAAAAATTCTAAGTGTAAGAAAAGCATAGACATAACTAATAAAAAAACAAACTAAGTGAAGGCATAACTCAGGTTGATTAATTCAATGTGGTCTTGTCTTCGAATGAAAGACATTGGTGTCGCATGGTGACTGGGAGTGTTGGGTGTTTCCGCTGCCCAACTGCAGGCTCGCTAGGCCCGTGACAAAACCTCTTATCCCAAACATGATGCAACAGTTGTTGCAACATGTTTCATTAGGGCTTCTCATATCGAGGTATTTATGATTTTACATTGTTACAAATCAGTTATATTCTTCATACGATATGCATTCTCTATATTTATTTGTGCCTACTATCATTGAATGTTATGCACCATTGTTGTTGAATGCTACGCACTAGTGCATATCACTGTCGTCAGGTGCACCACGATAGGGTAAATAAATAAAAATTACCAAACCAATTTTCATTGTTACAGTTCATCTTGTGCTTCCAATCTCTCAATAAATCATCGGTGCTCAACCTCCTTCCAAAAAATCCCTATTTCCAGTGCTCTACAGTGACTTGAATAGCTCCATTGGTAGATTCCATGCATTTCCAATTTTTTGAAATTACCACGAATTTTAATTTCATCTCAATGGTGAAACCATGCCTCCTCAAGACATAATAGGTCGGGTAAATTGTTTATTACATTCCTATTTGCATTTTCATCCAGTTAAAATTTGAATTTAGCTTGAAATTTGACATTTTTTCCAATTTCATGTGGTGTGCCTAAACGCTTTGGCTCACCCCAAAGTAGTACATCCTATGTTAAATTCATAGTAAGCACTACCCTCGGTGTGTCTAATATAAATTTTATGCACCAGTGCTATTCAATGAAGAGCACTGCAATAAATTTTAAAACCAAAGTGGTGTGTCCTTTGGAACACCATGCAACTAGAATGCAATTGGCTTCAACCCACACTAGTACATTTCACTTAATTAAGTGCACAACTAACTTAATAATATACAAAATTTAATGTAATGTGAAACCATTTTAACCAAATGCACCAATGTTGTTTACAGAACCGCATCAAGGAAGAAATTGACCAACTTGGCATAGCGGGGTGTCTCATTGGATGCCTTGTTCTCGGTGCTCTATCCTTTACAATGCATTGCTGAAAAAAACATCGATTCTTCAATGTCATGGTAACATTGGGATGAGAGAGTACTACTCAATTGACATTAGTAAGGAAGAGGTTAAAAAACTAAACATAAGCAAAGACGATATTGTTCAATTGTTTGTTGACCTTAGAACCAACCAACTGCCTGATCCGAGAAAGAAGCATATTTCCATGGACTGGTGCATATTTCCGGCATGGAGAGACAACTAGATGGATCAATGGTTTATGTTATTTGATAAATCTCCCTACAATAACAGGGAGGTTCCCTTCTATTTTCCTTGGAAATTATGGGACGAGTTCATTCTAGGTTTCCATGTCAATTATTTTGACATTGGAGAATTTTAGGGGGTTGGTCTTGGCTCTAGTTAGGATCAAGAAACCACCAAGCATAACCCATTCAGTGGGTCACCCACTCCTAATCAATTTCTTAATGCTTGCACACCTCCCCCCCTGAAGTCCACCTCAAATCATATATAGGATTCGGGTCACTAGTATTGTGATATTGTCCCTAACACATAGTCTAGTTCAGTATAGTACATTTGTTGCAACCTTCATTGAGAACCATCATTTGATTGTTTTATAACACTAGGTCTATGTAGGGCCTTGAGGTTAGGCTAGCCATTCTGATTCCAACATAGTTGTTTCTCATTGATGCTCTCATTGTGGGAATACTTGTCATGTCCCAATAAAGGATCCTACTTGAGATAGTTTCTTGGATGACGTTAGTATGACATTTTTTTATATTTTCATTTTCTTATGTATTTAATTTATCATTTGACAAAATCTATGGTAAACATAACTTTAAATTATTTGTAACTATCTTTTATTTTTTTGGCATGTACAACTCATGAAAGTTGACCCCTTGCTTCATGCAACAGGGCACCTATAATACATCAAAAGTTTTGTCAAGCACGTACTCTCTCCTTCCACAAGCCAAGATAACGAGTTGGGAAAGCTAGAGGGTGACTAGTCTTTTAATAGGCGAGTTGAAATCTTCGAGCGTTGTCATGCTAAATATGACTTGCCAAAACTTTACTTGCAACAGAGGGTGATGACCGAAGTGGCAAGTTAAGTGGGTGCCCCATGGTGGACATGGGCATCTTCACCGAAATACAAAAGGTTGGAAGATGGGCGCTCTGATAGCATGAGTGAAATCGATTGAAAATTAGAACAAAGGAAGATCCATGCCTTAGGTGCCTTGGGAATGCACCAAGTGGAGTCGATGGAATGAACGTGTGATGGATGTGGACCAAGGAAGACTTAAACCGAACGAAAATCCAAATGGTTTGCCAAAGAATGGAAGTGGAGTGTCTTGGGCGCCAAAACAAAAAATGAGGAAGTCGTCCAATAAGGGAAAGGCGTGCTTGGGTCAGTCGACCGACTCGCCCAAGGGGCGCACGCCCATAAACAAGGTCAACTCAATTGAAACAAAAGGTTGTGTCTCATCGTGGTGAAATGGCGTGTCTGTTGGGTGCACGCCTATAAAATCCAAGTGAGGGAGTCATTTGGAGACATCAATCGATCAAGGTTTGATCAAACAATCAAGCAAATTCTAATATGAGGCAAGTTTGAACCGAGCTAAGGGGACAAGCAAACTTGGAAAAATCGCAAGTAGCTTGGTTATGAAGGACAAAGGAGAGACATTTGTTTGTTCCTATAGCTGAGTTGACAAAGGAAGGGCACACAAGGAGACAACTCACTAAGTCTGAGTTGTGTATGGTTTTTGTTCAAGGTTTTGTGTAACTGAGTGGAAGATATTCTTGTATAAACTTTCTCGTGCAACACGAGTGTTTGGATTGACACACTATTGTTCTGTTCATAAAGAATATTTCTGGTGTTAGGCCAAATTGACCGCCCACATATCTATTTCATTTGTTTTGTATGAATGGTTCTTCTTTATTTTTGAAATAATTCCAAGTGTAAGAAAAACATAGACATAACTAATAAAAAATGAAACTAAGTGAAGGTGTAGCCTAGGTTGAGTAATTCAGTGTGGTCTTGTCGTCGAACAAAAGACACTAGTTTTTCATGGTGACTGGTAGCATTGGGTGTTTCCACCACCTAACCATGGGATCCCCAAGCCCGTGACAATTGGTATCAAATCTCATTTTGAGCAACCTACTTAAGAAAAAACAACAAAGTTTCGGTTCGGTGACATTTGGATTTTTTGGGTGCCTTTCCATATGAATGAAAGACGTCTGTGACTTTGGTAAAGAAAGAAAAGGAAGACATATTTGGGGGAGTTTTGAAGCGCTTTCGGCAAGGTTTCACTAACTGTGAAGGTTATTATAAGCACAAAGAAGGTTGGTTCACATGAAAGCAACAGTGACACCAAAAAGGAGCCCAAGATGGCCAAGGTAAGAGACCGACTCACTACCTTAGAAAAAACAATGGATCAACTAATGAATTCAATGTGCACTATGGTGAGAAGGTCGCACAAGTGGAAACAAATATTGGTGAACTCATGACAAGATTTAAAGAAATTTTCCAAGAGTGCCAAGATGTAGTGAACTTGTTCACTAGCACTCGGGAAGACACTTGTGATAGACTTAAGATAGCGGAGGACACCCTTGTTTCGATCCATACGAAGATGAAATACCAGTAAAGCATCATCATGTTTCTTAAATTAGGTGCAACCAGTAGGTCGAGCTCATTTGTTGTGTAGATGTGAATCAAGATGAAAGAGCTCGAACCATATGATGAGACTCGCAACACAAAGATGCTAGGAATTTTTTGTTGGGACATGGAGCAATACTTGGAATAAATTAAAGGAAGTCAATATGAGACAAAGGTAAACATTGTCACTATGTTATTGATACAAACTATGAAAAATTGGTGGAATAATCAAGTTGAATACTTGGCAGCCGAAAGGATTACCAAAAAGATAAAAAAAAATTGGGCAGAGATGAAGGAAGACTTGAAAGCACAATTTAGTCCGGGAAACCAAGCTTGGGTCACTAGGAACCAATTGTTGTCTCTTTGAAACACCGACAAGATCCAGACGTATATCAAGGAATTCATTTGCATGATGTTGGAGATCAAAGAGATGTCGGATGAAGACAAGCTTTTCCACTTCATGAACGATTTGCAAAATTGGGCATAGAGTAATCTATGACACCAAAATGTGCATACCCTTGTAGCAGTGATCACCACAAAAAACAAGCTCTTAGGCTTCAAGGGTGAATCCAAATTTGGTCCAAGCAGCGATGAAGGCCAACGTGAGAAGAAGCAAGGAAATAAGAAGAGGATAAAGAAAATATGAAGGTATCCAAGAAAAACAAAGACGATGCGAAGCCACCAGAAACACAGAAGGAAAACAAGTCAATTTCTTATTGGATATGTGCGAAGGGGAGATATGCTAAGAATTGTCTGTTGAAGAAAAAAGTGAATTCTTTAGAGTAAGCGGACGATCCATCTATGGGAGTGTTGCAGGTTTTGGGTGTTGTTGCGAGGGAAATATCGACAATTACTCAGGACCCCAACATGAAAAAGATTAGCTATTTTCGGGAAGAAATCAATGGGAAAATGACTTTGGCTATGGTGGATAGTGGTGCCACTCATCACTTCATGAGGGGAGATGTTGTGTGAAATATTGGATTGAAATTTGAGTCAGCATGAACTTCATTCAAGGTGGTTAAATTAGGTGAACATGATATTGGATGCACATCCAAGAATGTTCCTATGAAGATTGGGGAATGGACCAGAAGGACGAGTTTAATTGTTGTTCCGTTAGTCAATTATGAAGTAATTTTGGGGTAGGAGTTCATGCAGACGGAGAAGGAAGTCCCCATTTCACATGACGATTGTTTGGCTATCATTTCAAGACAGATTCCATGTTTGTTTCCTATGATAAGAGAGAGTAGAGAGATCAATATGTCATCCTTGTGTTTGGTGGATAACCAACTATCTTCCATGGAAATCAACGAATGAAGTGAAGATATGATTGAAACGAAGAACTCAAATGAAGAAGAAGTGTTGGAATATTTGGAATGGTGAGTTAACAAGATTGAGGACTTCTTGGTTAACATCATGCATGAAATGGAGAAGTTCATAGACTTCTACAAAGAAAGTATGTCAAAGATGGATGTAGAAGAAATGAAGAAGCCCGAACTTAAGGAACGGATAGTAGAGTCATTCGCTACTCAAGTGTGCGAAGGGGAGGAACTATAGTCATGGTACAAGCATGTCAAGAAGGAAGATAAACCAAAAGAAGAGACACTTGAAGATGGCGAGTGGTCTTACGATTCATAACTTGAGCATCTCGTGGGAGAGAGCAAAGGCCAAATTGGTTCCAATGTGTCAGTGTTGATGTACTTGACGGAGAAGTATGGTGTTGCTTCGCAGGTTGTGAAGAAATGAAAAAAGGATGGAATTGGTGGCTCGGGGAGCTGCTCCATTCCACTCTTAAACTAAATCAAGGGAATGTTGGGTCGATGTCACGAAGATGACAATGATCCAAATAGCCTTTGTCATGGGGATGACAACGAAATGATTAGACACTATTGCAGGGATGACAACGAAATGATTAGACACTATTGCAGGGATGACAACAAGATGAGTTGGTGTTGTGGAGATGGACACCACATTGACTTGGAGGAAGCGAGAGTCAAAAAATTGTGAAGAGAAATGGATGATTTTGGTGTTGGGGTGAGTTCTTGTGAATTGGAACCATGGTCGGAATAGATACCCAATTAGTCAAGTCACAAGGGAATCCAATGCACACTAGAAGCAAAAGAAACCAAAGTAATGACACAACAGGGAGAGATGAGGAAGAATATTGGAAGGCAATGATGAATGTCATTGGTGATCACGAAAGTTGAAGCATGTTGGGATTGTTAGGACAGTAATGAATTTGAGTAGGGGAGGGTGCAATGCATTAGGATTTTTTTCGAGTGCACACTATCCTTCCATGAGCCAAGACGATGAGTTGAGCAAACTAGAGGGGGCCCAATATTTTTACAGGTGAGTTGGGATCTTTGGGAATTGTTGTGTAGAATACGACTTGCCAAGACTTAATGGAGGGTGATGAACAAAGTGGCAAGTTGAGTGGGAATCCCATGGTGGACATGGCCACCCTCACTAAAATATGGAAGGTTGTACGATGGGTGCTCTGACAACATGAGTGCCAAATTGATCGAAATTTGGAACAAAGGAAGTTCCACGCCTTGGGAATGCACGAAGGGGAGCCGAAAGAGTGAACATGCGACATAAATGGACCAAGGAATACTTGCACCGAATGCAAAGCCAAATGATTTTCTAATGAATGGAAGCAGAGTTTCTTGGGTGTCAAAAAACAAAAATGAGGAAGTCGACCAAGAAGGGAAAGGTGTGCTTGGGTGAGTCAGCCAACTCACCAAGGGACGTGCACCCATCGACAAGGTTTTCTTGACCGAAACGAAAGGTTGTGTCTCATCGTGGTGAAAGGGCATGTCCTTTGGGAACGCGCCAATAAAAGCCTAGTGAGGGAGTCAATTGGAAGCATCAAGTGATTAAGGTTTGATCAAGCAATTAAGCAAAGTCAAATCTGAGGCAAGTCTGAACCGAGATAAGGGGACAGGAGAACTTGGAAGAACTACGAGCATCTTGGTTATGAAGGACGAAGGAGAGATGATCATTTTTTCTTGTAGTTGGTTTGAAAAAGGAAGAGCACACAAGGAGGAAACTCACTAATTCTAAGTTGTGTATGGTTTTCATTCAAGGTTTTGTGTAACAAAGTGGAAGCTCTTCTTGTATAAACTTTCTTCTCTGGCATGATTGTTTGTCTTGAAAAACTGTTGTTCTGTTCATAAAGAATATTTTGGGTGTTAGGCCAATTTTTCCGCCCACATATCTATTTCGGTTGTTTTGTATGAATGGTTTTTCTTTACTGTTGAAATAATTATGTGTAAGAAAAACGTAGACATAACTAATAACAAAAAAAAAAAGTGAAAGCGTAGCCCAAGTTGAGTAATTCAGTGTGGTCTTGTCGTCAAATTAAAGGTGTTGGTGTCGCATTGTGACTGGGAGCGTTGGGTGTTTCCATCTCCCAAATGCAGGCTTGCCAGGCCCATGACATCACCTCTTATCCTAGACATGATGTAGCGGTTGTTGCAACATGTTTCATTAGGGATTCTCATACCCAGGTATTTATGATTTTACATTATTACAAATCAATTTTAGGCTTCATATGGTATGCATTCTCTATATTTATTTGTGCCTAGTTCTGTTTAACGTTACGTACCAGTGTCGTTGAACATTACACACCAGTGCATATCACTATCATTAGGTGCACCACGATAGGGTAAATAAATAAAAATTACCAAACCAATGATCATTGTTACAGTTCATCTTGTCCTTCCAATATCTCAAGAAAGCATTGATTATCAACCTCCTTCCAAAGATGCCCTATTTCCAGTGCTCTATAATGACTTGAATAGCTCCATTGGTAGATTCCATGCATTTCCAAATTTTTGAAATTACCATGAATTTTAATTTCCTCTCAATGGTGAAACCATGCCTCCTCAAGACATAAGAGGTCAGGTAAATTGTTTATTACCTTCCTATTTTCATTAAGGTAAATTTGAATTTAGCTTGAAATTTGACATTTTTTTCAAATTTTTTCCAATTTCATGTGTTGCGCCTAAACGCTTTGGCTCACCCCAAAGCAGTGCATCCTATGTTGAATTCAAAGTAAGCATTTCCCTTGGTGTGTCTAATATAAATTGTATGCACCAGTTATATTCAATGAAAAGCACAACGATAAATTTTAAAACCAAAGTGGTGTGTCCTTTGGAGTGCCCCACAACTAGCATACAATTGGCTTCGACCTGCACCGGTACATTTCACTTAATTAAGTGCACCGCTAACTTAATAATATATAAAATTTAATTTAGTGGTGCGACCATTTTAACCAAATGCACCAATGTTGTTTACATAACCGCACTAGGGAAGAAATTGACCAACTTGGCATAGCAGGGCATCTCATTGGACGCCTTGTGCCCAGTGCTCTATCCTTTACAATGCACCATTGAATAAAATGTTGATGCTCCAATGTCATGGTAACACTAGTGAGTTAATAGTAACACTTCACACCTCTTTAGTTGTGATAAAGAAATTTAAGTTAGTGGTGCCCATTTGTCCAAGAAACACATTGGTGCTATAAAGAGAATGATGTCGAGCCAAATTTTTCATAATTTATCATAACAGTGCAACTTATTAGATGCACCACTAAAATATGTGATGGTGTGACAATAAGAGTGGAGCACCGGCATGTAAACACTAAATGTATGCACTATGATAGGTTTTGAAAATTAAGCATCATGGTTCGTCTTATGTAAGGCCCCATTTCTAGTGTGTTAGTCAGACAATGCACTACTAGACATCATGTCAATGATCTGGTAAAATTGGTGCACTAGTGCGTTCACTTTAACAAAGTGCGCCAGTAATTTTTTGCACCATAAATTTTAGCATTGTGGTGCATCTTTGTTAATGAAATGAATCGGTGCAGTTAAAAGAACTACACCAAGATAATATTGTACAATTTGGTGTGACAGGGCATTTTATTGGACACCTCGTTAATGACACTCTATACAATCCAATGTACCGCAAATGGTAATGTCAGTGCTACAATAACATGGTAGCACCCGTGCATTCATATTAACACATCAGGTCGCTTAATTTTCAATGAAACAATTTAACCTAGTGGTTCCTTTAGGTATAAAAAATGCATCGATGTTGTAAAGAGCATGACACCGAGATGATTATTTCACAATTTAACAGTGTGATGTGTCTTAAGGAACACACCTCTAAAATACATGGCAGTGCGATAAGAAATGTGGTGAATTTGTGCATGTAAGTAACAACACGGGACGATGGTGTTGTTTTTTCTAATATAGAGCACCGTCGACGGAGCATGTTCTGTTTTAGGGACAACAATTACTTTTTTAGATTTTTTTGCAAAAAACAAAATTATATATTTTTAAATACAAGTTATTTATGTTTGTGTTTTATAATTATGTGTGTGTTTTATAATTTCAATTAGGTGTTTGTGTTATAATTTCAATTGTGTGTTTTTGTCTAACAATATTTGTATGTGAATTAGAGACAACGACGAGGAGAGGAGAAGCAACATCAGCAACAAGAAGTCGAGATGCACACATTTGTGCATGAGTGAAAGGCCAAGGAGAGGAAGAGGTAGCTTTTCCCTCACCCTATTTAATATTCTACACATGACCTTTTGATGGATTTTGGCCTCAAGTTTTATGAAGAGGGTACATCCCTTAGGGGGGACTCTTTATTGTTACAGTAGTTGATCCATTGTTGGGATCATGGGCGACAAGGGTTCAGGGAAAACTAATAAATATAGTGTTGATCTAGGTGGACATTGGTGGCCACCCACCTATTCCACTCACCCAAATTACAACTTTCCCATCTTGGCACTTTTTCTACAATTTTTCGGGTCCCAAACATCTGGGGCCACTTTGAGACCCTAAATGACGTTTTTTTGGCTCGAAAACGCCTATCATGTAGCCGAAAGAAAATTCTAGGCTGAATGGAATCTGTTTTCCTCAGTTATACCTTTCTAACAAGGTATCGAGCAGCCCAAACAGAGTTTGTATACAAAAGTTACGCCCTCGAGAAGTTATGTATCAACTACCCCCATCAAGGCCCACAAACCTTTTGGCGTTTCATCTCTCGGGGTTAGGGTTTTGGATGTTTAGGGTTTTCTCATTTCTTCTTTATGTAAAAAAATGCCTTTGGAACCTCATTGTAATCATCTTCTTGAAAATGAGAATAGCTGACACATCTCTTCTCAAAGATAAGCTACCACCATTCTAGTCAGTTTGTGTGCTTTTTCATTTTATTGTCTTTTGTACTTCAGACAGTCATTAATTTAGAATCTGAGCTTTATTGGATTACTATGTTCCTTGCCATATCTCTGTGTATTTCCTTATTATATATTTTTTATATTTCTTCCTTCATATCGTTCCCAAAATAATTTGGATCAAGTGTTGAAGTCTGATAGGGTGTTCCGATGTCACAGACAAAATCCACCTTATCGTCGGACATTACCCATTAATTCTCAAATTTTCCTTATATTTTTTTCTTGGGCCCCCAACGTTCATCGGACCTATGACGTATCTTATTATTTATCATATTTCCAAATCATATTCAATGGTTTTCAAGATCGATGACATCACCATCATGACCCACCATTTCCTCATGGCCTACCTCTATGGCACTACCATGTTAGAATTTTTTTGTGTCATAGGTGCATTTGGCACCTAATTGGGCCTTAATTATGCTAGCTAGTGGGATAAAAATGTTCGTCACAAGATTAACATGCCTGCATTGTCTTGATCAAGATGCAAATTATTCCTGCTATGAGGGATAAAAATGTCTGATGCAAGCTAATTATGCCCGCATTGTCTCGATTAAGACATCAATTATGCCTTCTATGGGGGATAAAAATGTTTAGCGTGGGATAATTATTCTCTCTCTGCCTCCAAACATCAATTAAACTTGAATGGGAAAGATATATGATTGCTAAGCACAAGGATTAATGGATGAACATAGTACAGATTAGAAGTTTGCATGATATGGGAATGTTGGACAATACCTGACCCAGATCAGTTTTTCCACTAGATAGGCTATGAGAAAATTTCAAGTCATATGCTGATTAATGTGACCTATGAAGTCATATGATGGTTGGTCTTGACCGATACTTCCATATCCTAGAGTTACCCTTTGTATAATGAAGGGACAATAGTCCATTGCATAATAAGTAGCCCGTTGAGTAGTTAAGTCTGTGTAATTAAAGTTCCCCAGGGGTTTCTCAGGATGTTGAATCCATTTATGCATTCAAAAATGAAAGTTAAACAACATAAAATTGTGATTTTTACTAGATTTAGATCACCAGATCCAGGTGAAAAATTACAATTAAATGTAGAATTTTTAGACTACACCACAATGGGGAAAACATGGGAAGGATTCAAGTGGCCTACTTAGAGGTCACAATACTTCACTCATATGTAGATGGTGCCACTAGTCAAGAATAAGTAGTCAACATCGACTGTCCAGAAGGCCACAAGACATAGAAAGGGGGAGCCTCCAGCAGCAGTGGGAGGACCAAAGCAAATTGAGCACATCTTGAGGGGAGGGATTGATGATGCCAACAGTTTCAAGGGAATGCGACAATACAAGGAGATGGGGGATAAAGTAGTTCGCGAGAAGGAATATGTATGAGTTGGTCAGGCCAAATGGGTGTTGAAGGTGTTTGACCTAGGTGTTGGGTTGATGAATTGACACCCTTTTGCCACTTTTTTATTATTATTTCACCCACTTTTCCTATTTCATCCATGTTCTTTTCATAGCCATTATTGTCCAAGATCTTGTCTTTTGTCCAGGTATGCTCAGTTCCATATGATGCCTCAATTCATTAATTTTTTCTTGCATTTAGGAAGTATAATGGTTGCTTTGGGTATTTAGTAACAAAGTGCTAAGAACTCCCTGCAGGATAATCGAACATTACAGGTGTTGTTACTCCGAGGTGTTGTTACTATGGAGTGTTGTTACTCGTACAATGTTTTTAATATTGCAGCATTGTTTCTCCTAAGAATGTTTTTACTCTCAACTATCATTACTTCCAGAAGATCGATAATGTTATACATTGATTTGGTCGTTGATATGTGTACCCCCGTGGCAATGACTTGTCATCTTGATGACGTGGCTATTTTCCAATTCATAATTATTGTAATTGTCATAATCAGTTTTGTCATAAAAAATTATAAGATAGTTCAATGGGCGAGATATGAAATTAGTCATGCTCAGTTACAACCGGTTGTAAAAAATACTGAATATCTTCCCAGTTAAGATTTTATTGAACAACTTGAAGTGATACCACAAACACCAAAACAATAAGAGAGGGGTAATATCCCTACTTTTCTTGATGCAACTTCATTCTTAACTCTTTTGTTAGAGAAGGCTCCTAACACACTGGTTGTAAAAATGGATTTTACACTCATTAATGAAACTAGGTTTCATTTTAGTGGCCTTGGAGAGTTTACTCTCCAATCCTATTCCAAGAACCTAAACCTATCTAATGGTGGTTTTCTAATGATTTTTTTTTGGTTGAGTAGTGAAAACAACCAAGCACACACATGATTTTTTTTCATGAATAAAATGCAAAATTTTCTTAAGCTCTCACCACTCCAATGTCTCTACAAAGATCTCACCCAAAACTTACCTAAGGGAATGGATGTAGAAATGACGAAAAATCACAAAAGGACAAACAAAATGCAATCAAATCACTACACTACAATATTTATTTAGATCTATTGGGTTCTCTACCCAACTTTGGAAGGACTACTAGACAACAAATCAAATTAATAAAGTAGTCCACGTAGGCCACACAAACACATTCCAAACATGGATTGAAGGAAAAGAGTATGACTACGAGACTCAATAAAAGAAAATATTCTTACATAATAGATCAATAGAGACTTTAAGGACCATATAGACTAGATCTAATCTCAGAATTTTGGAAATCCTACAATTTCCCTAATGCACAAGGATCATCGCAGGACACAGGCAGTACAACCAGCGACGATTGTTGCATGAATCTTATACTGCAACTTGCGACAATTGCAAAAAAATTATTTTTTTTTTTAAAAGAAAGGGATCTACTTCAAATATATCAGATATGTTTCAGACCTATAACATCTTAGAGATATAGAATATAACAGAGAACACGGAAGGCAAAGTCAAATCACAAAGAGAAAACAGAGGATGGATTGGTAATTAATCCCAAACTATATAAGAATAAAAAATTCTTCCCTAGTCGAGTCACTAGTTCTTTTATTGGATAAATGTCACTAGTATGGTAAGTTATATCTCCCTAGGACCTACCCATTAATTGTATATAGATAGTGGGGCTAGACTTCTAATGGTTTCCCTAGATACAAATAAGAAATTCCTTTTATACCAAGAGAGGAAAGAGTGGAATACATTATCTATGTAGGTTTTCCTCGTATGTTCTGCCCATTGCAGCTCCTGAGATCCTACTTCATCTCCTGAAACATGCTTCCTACACACAAGCAGCAAACAAACATTGATCTCTTTCTTCTCCTAGTGCTAGAAATCACTAATTTTATTTAGATCTAACCTGATCTACTCATCACAAGATTAGATCCGAGCATTTGTAAATCATATACAAAAATATTCAGGGGGGAAACAATTATTTATTAATGAAATATAATAAATACATCAATTATCATACCTTGTATGTATATGCATTCCCCTTTCGATACTTTCCCCTTCCTGCTCCTCAACTTCTTGACCAAACTAGGCAATCTAGTTCTGGTTGTTGTGAATAGGAAAATCTCCTCTGCATTTGGACAACATAAATCTACAAATGATTCTTCCTTTTCCTTACTCAAGACTTTCCTTCTTTATATAGCTCCTTGAAAGAGTCTTGGGAGATATTCTATATCTTCTAGAACCCAATAGAAACTCGAATAATGTGAGTTCCTAGGATCATGCCACGAAGATACAACTCATACATCGCTCACCTCCTCATAACTATGTGAATCTAGAATATTATATGGATCATAGTTTGTTTCACTATAAATGACCAATGATGATCATCATGTGTTTTCTCCTATAGGTCCTGCGACAACCCTAAAAAAAGTCCCAAATCCTAAGCAAGAAATGTGTTTTGACTTTCATCTTCTGCTAGATTCCCTTCTAGTCCTGTAGGCTAGAAATTAAGGATATAAAAATTTTGCAAAAAGGGAGATGGAAATTTTTTAGTCACTCTTTTCTGATTTCTGAAGATCACTCGAGAGAGTGTGAGGAAAAGAGCATAGAGTGTCATGATTAGTTCCTAGTCCTGAGTAATTGGAAATGGTTGATAAAGAAAATTTTAACTAAGAATTTGAATTCTCTAATTAGCCATCCATGTGGAAACAAAAAAGAATAATGGTTCTTTTTAGTTCCTTTGGTTTCTAGGTTGGATAATTAACTATGCAAGAAAGAACTTGAAGTATGATTATTCTTCTTTACAAAATGTTGAAAACTAAATCCTAAAGTCTACTTGATGGGATAAGATTAAAAATTTTCAAAATCAATGAGAAAACAAAGATATACATGGGATGTAGAGGTATCAGTTGTGCCAACCACATAGAGAGCACAAATGACATAGAGAATGCAGTTAAAACACAGGGAAATCGCACCAATAGTACACATCTGCACGACTATTTCTTTGAAAGTTGCACTGACGCAGAACCCTGACCATGAAGGAAAATTCAAATGAAATTCTCTTAGCCAAAGGTCTGACTACTCAATTTGAAGGATCAGGTAGGTCAGTTTCTGGACCTTCGTAGACAAAACAATGAGAAGAAGAGTTCTAATGGCCTGAATAGGGATAATTTTGATTCTATCCCCAATATGGTCGCCAAACAATTGTGGTAGTTTTGGCACTTGGGTGAGTAGAAAGATAAGCACTTAAGTATCATGTTAGGACAGAAAGACACCACAATAAAAGGTTAGTCAACTAATGAACCAACATGTGAAGTAAACAAGAAATAAACAGAAACTAAAAGATGCATAAGAAAGAACACATAAAACTATAAATTGAGACAAGTGGAGATGGTCACCAATGGAAAAGCTTGCATTAGTAACACCATAGAGAAAATCAAGGAACTTATGGACTCTCCTCTTCCTCCTTGGGAGGTTTTGTGTAGTCCCCAATGAATAACTTCTTATCCCCTTACAATACATAAATATAAATGAATAATTACAACCAACTTTTTAAGAGGTGAGAAGCTTGGCCTTAGTTATGGACATTGGAATACTTTAAGAGAATATTGGACTCTCAAGATGCAATTTCAATAGCATAACAATACACTTGAACTCTTGGTTTTGTGCATACCCCCAAGCTTGATTTTATAGGACTTATTAAATCTATTTACCAATTAGTTTTCAATGTGAATGGAGATCCTTCATGTAGGTACTTATCCTAGTATTCAAGTGGTCCCAATGTTAATCTTAGACCTAGATATTTGGCCTCATATGGTACACCTAATTTGAGGTTGCATGATATCCGACCAAGGCCAATATTGTTCCATTTTTCACATTATTGCAGGTTTCTTTGATAACAATCACATAGCTTGTTCCATTAGCATGAATTTGAGTTTTTTATCCCACACCATTTAGTGCAAATAGAGCAAAACTACCTTTGGTATCCCACACTAAGATTCTGGATCCACTTTCCATAGTTCTATGGCTTTGTTGAATGGATCCTATTAATGTTGGAGGTATGTTATTTGTTGTGTTTCACTTGATGATTTCTTCGGCCATCACTTGTATTGCTTTGAGCTATGTTTTTGGTGATAACATGATGCGTGGGGACAAAAAATTATTCATTAAAATTAAAGTAGAGGTACACATAAACAAGGTGTTTATCATACCAACATAACAATGTACAAACCCAAGGAAATAAAAAATATCAATGATAAATGTCCAATAAATATGATCATATGCTTTGTCAAAATAAATTTTCAAGAAGAGTGCATACTAAACAAAATCATTGGCCCACTCGATGGCCTCCAAAGTAGACAAGATTGTGTTCAAAATAAATCATCCTCCATCTGTCGAAGCCGGACAAGGAATGGCCTTCATCATGATGCGCCATATATCTCCAATCATCACTTTTCCATATGAGTATATGGGCTTGTTTAACCTCACCAGCAACGGACAACCATACAATCACTTATTCACAGTGGAGTTTGATACAATCAACACTGCACAATTCTATGACCCAAACGACAACCACGTGGGAGTGGACATCAATAGCCTCATGTCAATAGAGAACAAGCCTGCAGGGTATTGGGATGGGGAGGACAACTTACATGTATTGAGCCTCAAGATTGGATGGAACATACAAGCCTGGATCGATTAAAATCATCCTCAATTAGGCACAACAATTACTTTTGTAGATTCTTTTGCAAAAATAGTAAATAATTTTATATTTTTTTAAATACAAGTTATTTATGTTTGTGTTTTATAATTATGTGTGTGTTTTATAATTTTGATTAGGTATTTGTGTTATAATTTCAATTGTGTGTGTGTGTGTGTAACAATATTTGTATGTGAATTAGAGACGAGGAGGAGGAGAGGAGAAGAAACATCAACAACAACAAGTCGAGACACACACATTTTTGCATGAGTGAGAGGCCAAGGAGAGGAAGATGTATTTTTTCCCTCACCCTACTTAATAGTCTACACATGACCTTTTGATGGATTTTGGCCTCAAGTTTTATGAAGAGGGTACATCCCTTAGGGGGGAATCTTTGTTGTTACAATAGTTGATCCACTATTGGGATCATGGACGACAAGGATTCAGGGCCAACTAATAAATATAGCGTTGATCCAGATGGACATTGGTGGCCACCCACCTATTCCACTCACTCAAATTACAGCTTCCCCATCTTGGCACTTTTTCTACAATTTTTTGGGTCCCAAACATCTGGGGCCACTTTGACACCCTAAATGACGTTTTTTGGCTCGATAATGCCTAGCATGTAGCCGAAGGAAAATTATAGGTTGAATGGAATGTGGTTTCCTCAAATATACCTTTCTAACAAGGTATCGAGCACCCCAAGAAGATTTTGTATACAAAATTTATGCCCTAGGGAAGTTTATGTATCAACTACCCCCATAGAGGCCCATAAACCTTTTGGTGTTTCGTCTCTCAGGGTTAGGGTTTTGGATGTTTAGGGTTTTTGCATTTCTACTTTCTGTAAAAAATGCCTTTGGAACCTCATTGTAATCATCTTCTTGCAAATGAGAATAGCTGACACATCTCTTCTCAGAGATAAGCTACCACCCTTCTAGTTAGCTTGTGTGCTTTTGCATTTTTGTCTTTTGTACTTCAGAGAGTCATTAATTTAGAATCTGAGCTTTATTGTATTACTATGTTCCTTGTCATATCTCTGTGTATTTCTTTCTTATATATTTGTTATATTTATTCCTTCATATCGTTCCCAAAATAATTTGGATCAAGTGTTGAATTATGACAGGGTGTTCCGATGTCACGGAAAAAATCCACCTTACCGTCGGACGTTACCCATTAATTTTCAAATTTTCATTATTTTTTTTTCTTCGACCGCTGACGTTTGTCAGACCTATGACATAGCTTATTATTCATTGTATTTCCAAATTGTATTTGATGGTTTTCAATACCGATGACATCACCATCATGACCCACCATTTCCTTGTGGCCTACCCTTATTGCACTGCCATGTTAGCAATTGTTTGTGTCATAGGTGCATTTGGCACCTAATTGGGCCTTAATTATGCTAGCTAGTGGGATAAAAACGTTCGTCACGAGATTAACATGCCTGCATTGTCTCGATCAAGATGTCAATTATTCCTTCTACAAGGGATGAAAATGTCTTATGCAAGCTAATTATGTCTGCATTGTCTCGATTGAGACATCAATTATGCCTTCTATGGGGGATAAAAATGTTTGGCGCAGAATAATTATTCTTGCTCTGCCTCCAAACGTCAATTAAACTTGAATGGGAAAGAGATATGATTGCTAAGCACAAGGATTAATGGATGAACATAGTACATATTATAAGTTTGCATGATATGGGAAGGTTGGACAGTACCTGACCCAGATCAGTTGTGCCACCAGATAGTCTATGAGAAAATTTCAAGTCATATGTTGGTTAATGTGACCTATGAAGTCAAATGATGGTTGGTTCTGACCGATACTTCCATGTCCTAGAGTTGCCCTTTGTATAACAAAGGGACAATAGTCTATTGCATAATAATTAACTCGTTGAGTAGTTAATTCTGTGTAATTAAAGTTCCCTAGGGGTTTCTCATGACACTAAATCCATAAAATTGTGTTTTTTACTAGATTTAGATCACCAGATCCAAGTGAAAATTTCCAATTAAATGTAGAATGTTTAGACTACACCACAATGGGGAAAACTTGGGAAGGATTTAGGTGACCAACTTAGAGGTCAGAGTACTGCACTCGTATGCAGATGGTGCCACCATTCAAGAAGAAGAAGTCAGCATCAACATCGACAATCCAAGAGACCATAAGACATATAAAGGGGGAGTCTCCAACAATAGTGGAAGGACCAAAGAAAATGGAGCACATATTGAGGGGAGGGATCGATGATGCAAATAGTTTCAAGGGAATGCGACATTACAAGGAGACGAGAGATAAAGTAGTTCATGAGAAGGAATATGTATGAGTTGGTAAGGCCAAATTGGAGTTGAAGGTGTTTGACCTAGGTGTTGGGTTCATGAATTGGCACATTTTTTCCACCTTTTTATTATTACTTCATCCTCTTTTCTTATTTCATCCATGTTCTTTTCATAACCATTACTGTCCAAGATCTTGTCTTTTGTCCATATATTCTCAATTCCATATGATGCCTCAATTCATTAAGTTTTTCTTGCATTTAGGAAGGATAATGGTTGCTTTGGGTATTTACTAACAAAGTGCTAAGAACTTCTAGTAGGATAATCAAACGTTACAGGTGTTGTTACTCCGAGGTTTTGTTAGTCCGAGGTGTTGTTACTCTGAAGTGTTGTTACTCCTACAATGTTGTTAATCTTGCAGCGTTGTTGCTCCTAAGAATGTAGTTAATCTCAACTATCGTTACTTCCAGAAGATCGACAATGTTATACGTTGATCTGGTCACTGATATGTGTACCCCCGTGGCAATGATGTGTCATCTTGATGATGTGGCTATTTTCCAATTCATGATTATTGTAATTGTCATAATAAGTTTTGTCAGCACAAATTATAGGATAGTTCAATGGGTGAGATATGCAATTAGTCATGTTCAGTTACAACTGGTTGTAAAAAATATTGAATATATTCTTGGTTAAGATTGCATTGAACAACTTGAAGTGATACCATAAACACCAAAACAAGAAGATGTGGGTAATCTCCCTACTTTCCTTGATGCAACCTCATTCTTAACTCTTGTGTTAGAGGAGGCTCTTGACACACTGGTTTAAAAAATGGATTTTACACTCATTAATAACACTAGGTTTCATTTTAGTGGCCTTGGAGAGTTTAATCTCCAATCCTATTCCAAGGCCCTAAGCCTATCTAATGGTGGTTTTCTAATAATTTTTTTTTGGTTGAGTAATGCAAACAACCAAGCACACACATGTTTTTTTTTGCTTGAATAAAATTCAAAATTTTCTTAAGCTAATGAAAAAATCAAATGTAAATGGAAAAAACCAACAAATAAGTAACAAAAGGGTTGTAGGAAATTGGTAGCAACGTTGGACAACCCACTCCAATCTCTCTACAAAGATATCACCCAAAACTTGCTTAAGGGAATGGATGTAGAAATGACGAAAAACCACAAAAGGACAAACCAAATGCAATCAAATCGCTACACTACCATATTTATTTAGATCTATTGGGTTCTCTATGCAACTTTGGAAGGACTTCTAGACAACAAATCAACTTAATCAAGTAGTCCATGTAGGCCACACAAAGACATTCCAAACATGTATTGAAGGCAAAGAGTATGATTACATGACTCAATTAGAGGAAATATTCTTACAGAATAGATCAATAGAGACTTTAACAACCATATAAACTAGATCTAATCTCAGAATTTTGGAAATCCTGCAATTTCCCTAATGCACAGGGATCCTCGTAGGACATAGGAAATATAACCAACAATGATTGTTTCATGAATCTTATACTGCAACTTGTGACAATTGCAGAAAACTTAATTTAAAAAAAAAAAGAAAAAGGATCTACTTCAGATATATCGGATCTGTCTTAGACCTATAACATATGAGATATCTAGACTCTAACAAAGAACAGGGAATACAAATTCAAATCACAAAGATAAAACAGAGGATGGATTGATAATTAATCCCAAACTAGAAAAGAATAAAAAATTCTTCCCTAGTGGAGTCACTAGTTCTTTTACTGGAGAAATATCACTGGTATGGTAAGTTATATCTCCCTAGTACCTACCCATTGATCGTATATAGGCAATGGGGATATAATTCTAATGGTTTTCCTATATACAAATAAGCAATTCCTTTTATACCAAGAGAGGAAAGAGTGGAATACCTTATCTATGTAGGTTTTCCTTGTATGTTCTAGCCGTTGCAGCTCCTAAGATCCTGCTTCAGCTCTTGCAAACTTACTTCCTACACACAAGAAAAAAATAAACATTGATCTCTTTCTTATCCTATTGTTAGAAATCACTAATTTTATTTAGGTCTACCCTGATCTACTCATCACAAGATTAGATCCAAGCATTTGTAAATCATATAAAAAAATATTCAGGGGGAAAAACAATGATTTATTAATGAAATATAGGAAATACATCAATTATCATACCTTGGATGTAGATGCATTCCCCTTTGGATCCTTTCCCCTTGCTTCTCCTCAACTTCTTGACCAAACTAGGCAATCTAGTTATGGCTGTTGTGAATAGGAAAATCTCCTTTGCATTTGGACAACATAACTCTACAAATGATTCTTCCTTTTCCTTAATCAAGATTTTCCTTATTTATACAGATCCTTGAAAGTGGCTTGGGAGAGATTCTATATCTTCTAGAACCCAATAGAAACTCGAATAATGTGAGTTTCTAATCTCACGCCACGAAGTTACAACTCATCCATCGCTCACCTCCTCATAACTATGTGAATCTAGAATATTATAGGGATCATTGCTTGTTGCACTATAAATGACCAATGATGATCATCGTGTGTTTTCTCCTACAGGTCATGTGACAACCCTAAAAAAATTCTCAAATCCTAAGCAAGAAATGTGCTTTTACAACAGATGGAACAACTTAACAAGGAATGGACAGAAGAAAAAGTGCAATCTAAAGGGAAAGGGAAGGAGTAGTTCAGAAGCATTCCCCCAAGCAAAAGTTCTCTATAAACATCTGGTAACAGTCAAAAAGGGCGTCTAAGTAGTCGTGTGGCAGCCAGTTTTGGATTCTAAGTGGCATGTAATAGCTGGTATGAATAGAAGTATTCTCTAGTTAGTTTAGCAGCAGTCCTACTTCTATGTAAACAACATCAATGGTTTTCCGCAGTTTTTAATAAAAGCCCCATTACTTGCTTTTGTCAAAAAAAAAAGAAATGTGTTTTTACTTTCATCTTCTGCTAGATTCCCTTCTAGTCATGTAGGGTGGAAATTAAGGCTATAAAAATTTTGCAAAAAGGGAGATGGAAATTTTTTAGTCACTCTTTTCTTATTTCCCAATATCACTTGAGAGAGTGTGAGGGAAAGAGAATACTTAGAGTGTCATGATTAGTTCCTAGTCCTGAGTAATTGGAAATGGTTGATAAAGAAAATTTTGACTAAGAATTTGAATTCTCTAATTATACATCCATGTGGAAACAAAAAAGAATAATGGTTCTTTTTAGTTCCTTTAGTTTCTAGGTTCGATAATTAACTATGCAAGAAAGAACTTGAAGTATGATTCTTCTTCTTTACAAAATGTTGAAAACTAAATCCTAAAGTCTACTTGATGGGACAAGATTAAAAAATTTCAAAATCAACGAGAAAACGGAGATCTACGTGGGATGCAGATTTATCAGTTGTGCCAACCACATAGAGAGCACAAATGGCATAGACAATGCAGTTCAAACACAGGGAAATCACACTAATAACACACATCTGCGCGACTGTTTCTTTGAAAGCTGTGATGACACAAAACCATAACCATGAAGGAAAGTTCAAATGGAATTCTCTTAGCCAAATTTTTGATTACTCAATTTGAAGGATCGGGTAGGATGGTTTCTAGACCTGCATACACAAAACAATGAGAAGAAGAGTTCTAATGGCCTAAATAGGGAGAATTTTGATTCTATCCCTAATATGGTCTCCAAACAATTGTGGTAGTTCCATCACTTGGTTGAGTAGAAAGATAATCACTTAAGTATCGTGTTAGGAAAGAAAAACACCACAGTAAAAGGTTAGTGAGATAATGAACCAGCATGCAAAGTAAACAAGAAATAAACACAAACTAAAATATGCATAAGAAAGAACACATAAAACTAGAAATTGAGATAAGTGGAGATGGTCACCAATGGAAAAGCTTGCATTAGTAACACTATAGAGAAAACCAGGGAACTTATGGGTTCTCCTCTTCCTCCTTGGAAGGGTTTGTGTAGTCCCCAATGAATAACTTCTTCTCCTCGTACCATACATAAATGAAAATGAATACTTACAACCAACTTCTTAAGAGGTGGGAAGCTTGGCCTTAGTTATGGATTTTGGAATGCTCTATGAGAATATTGGACTCTCAAGATGCAATTTCAATAGCATAACAATACACTCGAACTCTTGGTTTTGTGCATACCCCCAAGCTTGATTTTATAGGACTTCTTCAAGCTATTTACCAATTAGTTTGCAATGTAAATGGAGATCCTTCATGTAGGTACTTCTCCTAGTCTTAAAGTGGTCCCAATGTTAATCTTAGACCTAGATATTTAGCCTCATATGGTACACCTGATTTGAGGGTGCATGAGATCCTACCAAGGCCAAGAATGTTCCATTTTCACATTAGTGTAGGCTTCTTTGATGACAATCACATAGCATGTTCCATTAGCACGAACTTGAGTTTTTTATCCCACGCCATTTTGTGCAAATAGCACAAAAATACCTTTGGTAGCCCACACTAAGATTCAAGGATCCACTTTCCATAGTTCTATGGCTTTGTTGAATGGAGCCTATTAATGTTGGAGGTATGTTATTTGTTGTGTTTCACTTGATGATTTCTTAGTCCATCACTTGTATTTCTTTGAGATATTTTTTGGTGATAACATGATGCGTGGGGACATAAAATTATTCACTAAAATTAAATTAGAGGTACACATAAACACGGTGTTTATCATACCAACATAACAATGGAAAAACCCAAGGAAATTAAAAATATCAATGATAAATGTCCAATAAATATGATCATATGCTTTGTCAAAATGAATTTTCAAGAAGAGTGCATACTAAACATAATCCTTGGCCCACTCCATGGCCTCCAAAGTAGACAAGATTGTCTTCAAAATAAATCATACTTGTACAAATCATGTCTTCTCTCAATGAACAATTTTTTGGGTCACATATCAAACTCTCCTAGCTAAAGCCTTGCCCATAATTTTATAACAAATTCTCAATAAATTTATCAACCTCCACCCACCAATAAAATATCTAGTTATATTCTTCAAAATAATCATGATCAATGATTGATTAATCATTTTTGAAAGAATCCCTATGGAAAATATGTCATGTACATGATTGAAAAAATTGTCCCCCACTGTGTCCCACATCTCCTTGTAAAACTCATAAGGAAAACCATCAATACCCACCAACTTCCCAGTATGCATTGAAGAGAAGGAATAATTTTTTTTTATCTTTCATAAATCTCTTTTTATTCTATCTTGATATCCAATTGATACTTTGTGAGGAACCACGTTGCAAAAGTTATCCCTAGCAACCACAACTGACTTGGACAAGTGGCAATCAGAGAAAATATTTTGAAAGTGAGCATTAAACATACCTCTTATCTCTATTGGGATATGCTCAAGAGTCCTGTCCTCTCTACATACACTAAGAACTCTATTAGCCACCAATTTCCTCTTAAATAAGTCAAATAAGAACTTATACCTCTCATCACCCTCCTGAATTCATTGTATTTAAGCTTTGACTCGATCCCCTCTAGCAATATGATCCTCCTCCTTGCAACCTGCCATCTCAAATCGATCGTCATCCTCCAAGAGGATGATTTTATGAATGTTCTTATCCAAGAGAATATGCACCTCCTCTAACTATCATTAGGCGTCCTGAATATCCCTCCTACGCTTTTGTGCAATCATGCAACCACATCCCCTAATAAACTTCACAATATGGTGAAGTTTTTCCTCCCACCATAAAATCCACCCTTTGAAGAGGAAAAAGATTCCAAACACTATGCACCAAATCCTTCAGATATGTAAACTCGAAATGAGAAACATTAATCTTGAATAGAGATGAAGGTTTGGATTCCACCACATGCCCTAATAATATAGAATTCATAATGAGTAGGTGATCCAAACTTGTAGCTACAATCAACACATCATTCGGATGCAAATTACCATAAAAAATATATCATCCCTCGGGCCATAGATTTGATCCATCCTAGCCTAAACCCTAGCAAATCCCTATCTAAAGTTGGACCAAGTAAAATATCCACCATAGTCCACCCCTTTCTTCCCCTTATTGGGGTTGAATATCTCAAGAAAGGATTTACACTTAGACCAAGCCTACTTCTCAGAACAATTAATCATAGAACCAACCCATCCTCCCCTATCATCATCCCATTCAACCATGCTCAAATATACACTAGTTATCCACTTAAAATATGGAAAAGAGGTCTCCATACATGCCCA